>CABHPP010144188.1:0-24136 GCA_902168425.1 Peromyscus attwateri | reverse complement strand
CTGAGGGAGCACCTCTGAGCCCTACTGTGTGCACCTGTGTTACCTGATGTGGCATGGGAGCACCTCTGAGCCCTACTGTGTGTGCCTGTGTTACCTGAGGGAGCACCTCTAACTCAGGACTGAATCTGTGGAGTTTGGCTTGATATGTCACATCCCCTCCAGTTCTCCAATGTTTCCAAGAAAGTTTGACACTAATATTAAAAACGAGAAAAGATCAGATATTCTGAGATGTGTGTTTGTAGAAGAAGCTGCCAAAAGTTCTGAGGCTTGTTTTTAAAGGTTTATTTATATTTGTGTGTGAATGTTTTGTCTGCATATATGTATGTGCACTGTGTGGGTGCCTGGAACCACAGAGGCCAGAAGAAGGTATTTGATCCCCTAAAATGGGAGTTACACACAGTTGTGAGCTGCCATGTGGCATGGCCGAGTCCCCTCTCTAACCCCAAACTCTGAGAGGTTTCTTCCCCACAAGATTCATTATTTATTTGTTTTGTTTTTTTGTTTATTTATTTAATGTGTGTGTGTGTGTGTGTGTGTGTGTGTGTGTGTGTGTGTGTCTAAGTGTATGTATGTGTACCACATATGACAGCGACTATGGAGGTCAAAAATAGTGCATTAAATTCCCTGGAACTGGAGTTACACCCCCATATGGTTGCTAAGAACTGCACTCTCGTCCTCTGCAAGAGCAGCAAGTGTTCTGAACTGCTGAGCCATCTCTCCAGCCTAAGTTCTGAGTTTTGAAATCTAGTATTTAATGGCATAGTCTTCACTGTAACAGCCTGCCTGCGTTTGGAGATTGACTGTGGTTCCTACAAACGTGTCTTCTCTTCTGGTTATTTGCTTTAGTCTCCAAGGGACATGCTCCTTAAAAGCGTAGCCTATTTCTAAGGGTGTTTGCTTTTGCAGTAATGTACATGGTGACCCCAATGAGAACACGGGGCCCCACCTGCTGGGTCCAGACAAAGTTGGTTTTCTGGAGGCCTGTGTTTCAGTTGCCATATCCTTAGGGGACAATTTGCCTGTGAGGGAGGGACCGCCCAGGCATTCTAACCATTCTTCCCCTTTGCCTCTTCATACAGGCTGGCCGTGGGTGACCCTGTCTGTCCTGGGATTCCTGTACTGCTATTCACATGTGGGTATCACCTGGGCTCAGACATACACAGTTCTCTAATGCTGCTGGTCCAGGTCAGCCTTGCGGTCAGCCTTCAAGGGACATGGCATTTCACTCGGACCTCTCACTCTGAGACCATCCCTGAAGGACCACCTTCCACTCCAGGACAATCCCTGAAGAAACATTTTCCACTCCAGGACAATCCCTGAGGGACCACCTTCTATTCTGAGACCATCCCTGAGGGACCACCTTCTGAGACCATCCCTGAGGGACCACCTTCTGTTCTGAGACCATCCCTGAGGGACCACCTTCTACTCCAGGACCATCCCTGAGGGACCACCTTCTACTCCAGGACCATCCCTGAGGGACCACCTTCCACTCATCTTCTGCTGAAGATGCTTCATTCTGAGTCTGACAGCTTTATCTATCACAGAAAATATACAACCTGAAAAATCTTCTAATTTTGGAGCCTCAAAGATTTTCTACCTACTCCCATGAGTTTCCTGGTACATAAGAGAGAGTCAGGAGCAGTCTCAGGTCTTTCCCAACTATACATGTTGACATTTGTTCTAGAACCTACTGTTGACCTGTTGAGTGCTTTCTTCTTGACCAAAGATTCAACGTGGTGGACATTCATTGTTTGGGCATGGAAACCCTGGTCAGGGATAGGCTTGCCTCTCAGAGACATTCTGTGATGTTTGGTGACCTCTTTCCATATTCTTCACTGGATTGGCCTGCACATGGATGGTCCTTAGCAGGGAGGCAGCAAAGCCATAGTCCTGTTCCAAGTGGCCTGGCTAGAGTGGGTGATGTACAGGTGGAGCATCACAAGGAGTTCTGCAGTTTGAACTTTACTAGGGCTTCCACATGCAGCTGCTGTTCTCTGAGGTCTGTCGCCATGGAGTAACATGGTCATTCCTTTCATAGCTGTTCTGTAAAGCATGGGAGTGTAAAAAGCCAGAGAATGGATGTGTCCACAGACAGGTGCTATTGGGCAAGTCCTCCGGGAAAGGTGGTGGCCCAAGGTCCCATATGCTACGTGTGTTTTGCTTAGTGGGTTTCATTGCCTTATTCTCATCCAAATAAAGCAGAGCCCTTTTGTTACATAGATAATTCACATTTTTTCTAGACTTATTGTGGATATTTTTAAATAAAAATTTTGAGATCTAAACACGCATAACTGGACATTTCATCCCTCCAGACTGATGCTGGGCAGGCTACCGCCGACAGATGGTCAGTGAAAATGCTCCCACTTGGTCTCACAGGGGAGTGGGGAGGGAAGAGGCTGTCTGAAAAAGCTGTGTGTGTGGAATTTGGGACAAATGCTTGACACTCCAGCTATATGAATTGTTTACTGTGTGACAATTAGATGCCAGAGCCATTGGGGCTTAGAGCTGTTTCATTCTCTGCAAGACACCATCCTGAGTCATCCCTGGGAATATCAACTCAGTGGAACGTGCGCCCTTACAGTGCACCCCCAGTCACCAGGTAGATCCCCTTCTTCCTGGCTGCCATGCTTGGAAGGGATGGGGGGCAGATGTTGATGGCCTGGGATGAGTATGCTGTGCTCGTTAGAACCAAGCACAAGCCGGAAAGGGGCAGGTAAGCTGGGCATTAATAAATAACCTCAGCAGCGGGCTTGGTAAGCAGGGAGACTCGGGGCAGGTAATTGTGGGCTGTTGGGAGGTTCTAAGGATTGGGGAGAGTGAGAATTGAACTGAGTGCTGTGCAGTTTCACAGACCAACAGAGTAAGGATCTGTGGTCAGCCAGAGAGCGTCTGGGTGAGGCCTTCAAGTAAGGGAAAGGGCTCGCTAAGAAAAACCGTAGTGTAAAAATGATTATAGGGCAGTGTCTAATGTGGGAACATCCTGTAAATAATGCAGGAGATGCTGAACTCTTCCAGAGAAGCCATTTACAGAATGGTAGACCTATTCATGAAACGACACCGGAAGAGTCAGTGAGTGTACCTGGTTGTTATAACCCTGAAGTTTGTTAAAACCATCCGATTCCGGCGAGGTCTCAGGCTAGTGGACATTGGCTGTTAGTTCTCTGTGTGGATTATCCAGGACTCTTGTTGTCCTGCCTCTCCCTGCTCCCCACTGTAACATGACAGGAGCACCTTCCTCTATGGTCTCCACTCACCTTAAATAGACCCTTGAGGCTGGCTTCTGGGCAGCAGGCAGGAGCTGTTCAGGAACAGTTCTGGAAAAACACTGGGTAAGGTCCTGAGTCACTGCCAGCCCCGGGGCCCTCTGACTCTGATAGTTCCATGAGCAAGGCGAGGAGCTCTAGTCACCTGCCAAGACAGCGCCCAAGGAGGGCACGATGCCTGAAGCCATGAATGTAGTTTGTCCCTTCTGATGCCATTGTTGTGGGAGGCAAAGCCTTTGTTGTGGTTTGGCTATAAAGGACCCAGATCTTTAAGACCCAGATAGTAGAGGCAGCCTCACAGGCTCCCAAGGCAGAACCAGAACTTCAGTGGGAACAAGTATTGCCTCACTTTCCTGTGGACGCTCAGTGAACAGCCCTCAGACATAAAGTCTGCTGCCTCTAGAACTTATATTCCCCCATCCATTATAGGCTCATATCGGCTGTCAACTTGACAGGATCTAGAATTACTTCAGAGACTTTTCTATGAAGGATTTCTAGATCAGGAAGACCCACCCTGAATACAGGTGGCACCATTCCCTGGGCTGGGATCCAGACTGCAGAAAGAGAGAGAGAGAGAGCTGAGCCCCAGCACCTACCTCTCTCCGCTTCCCGTCGAGGATGCCATCAATGTGACTAGCACCCTCAAGCCATGAGCTAAAATAAATCCTTTCTGCAAGATGATTTCTGAATGAAAAAAAGAAATAAAAGGGAAAGGAGATGACTGCTCCTAGGTGTGGTGGAGGAGAAAGTTTATTATAGATATATGGGTGAGTACAGCCGGAGACAGGGACATCAGAGAGAGTCTAGAGTGGACATGACCCAGAGCCATGTGAGGAGAGGGAGGGAGGAAGGGAGAGGGGGAAAAGGGAACCAGGTGCAGCAGCCAGGAGGCCCACAGAGAGGGGATAACCGAAATGGTGGGACTATATAGGGAAAAGCAGCCCAGTGCCCTGGGCTAGAGCAGTTTAGGGGAGGGAGTGGGGTGTGCCAGCGAGGAGGCCCTGTGACAGGTAGGACTGAGGGATACAGGAAGAACCTGGCAGCCAGCATCTGCTTTGATGTGTTAAATTGGCACCTCCGACATTTGGCTAGAAATGCCACAGCCTTTTTCTGCTATTTTACCACATCAACAAGAAAACTGACGGGTGCACGGGCACCATCCACATCAGAGCTCCCCGGATCAGTTTCTAAAAGAGTCATTGCTATGTTTGTGTGTGTCATGTGTGTGCAGGTGCCTCAGAGGCCTGGAGTTGCAGCTGGTTGTAAGCCAGCCACTCAGGTAGGTCTCGGGAAACACGCACAGAACTGCTGGAAGAACAGAGAGCACCCAACTGAATGTCACAAGTGTCACGTATAAAATAGTTTATTACCATAATAAATAAAATTAAACTTTTTTTTTTACAAATATCATTTGTGCTTGTTTAAAAATGTCAAGAAGGGGGTATCATCATCCATGGAGAACCCAAGTTTTCTTCACATCCCCACACCACAGCCACACAGTGGAGCTCTTGGCAGCATCCTTGGCTGACCACAAAAATAGCCTCAGCTCATTTGCACTTCCGTTTATTCATGCTCATTCGGACAGAGGAAAAAGAAACAAAAAACCCGATAAAGGATTTGGCAGGATTTGATGGAGAGTGTCCATATGAGAAGCCCCAGAATGATGAACTGCTCATGAGTATCAATGTCCTTGCAATGTGGACAGTCTCCAACTGATGCACAAATACAGTGTCTGAATATTAAGAGGCTACATTCATGGGGGGGGGGGAGTGTTGCATTCATACCATAAACACAGTCTGTCTTCTGATAGGAGAGCTGCAAACTTCTCAAGGACCAGTGGGTCAGTGGATGACTCAGAAGTCACAGATAAAGAGTCAATGGCAGGTGGAGACATCCCCACCAGGTCTGGCAGGAATTCAAGGCCATCCTTAAAGGTTCTGATACACTAGTGTGAAAACTGAAGTTTCATTTGAGACTGACTTAAGCTGCAGGTAAAATTCACATTGATGCCTTTGAACTGTGGGAGGTGGCAAGGACTGCGTCTCAACACCAACACCTCGGGTGGAAAATGGTCCTTTCTCAGAAGCTTAGGGTCAGTACTTCAGGGACACTGAAGACTTCTCCAGGTGGAGAGCATGGGAGCTGGTGAAGATAGTTTTTACTGACGTGAGTAAGAAGGCAGTATACGGAGCAGTAACAATGACGGTGACATTTAGGTAGGAGAGGCTATCCGAGGGCTTGAGGGAACCTAGGCAGACCTCCTTTCTAAGCAACACTAGGAGAGGGGGTAGGAAGGGGCACTGGCAGCCCCATTTCGGCTGGAGTTCCATTCAAGGTTCTTAAGGCTAAACATCTTTATTGCAAAACAGAGCACAAACAATTTAGTTGTGTGTACATCTACAACTTGTACCTTCACCAGGGCTCCTGAGAGGACCCAGAGTGTACCTGTAAGATGTCAGTGTGACAAGGAGATGACAATCTGCCTCTGATATTTCTAAAGAGTTCATTCAGTCCCTATTACAACCTGGACATACCTGGCATTTGGCTTAATATTCTCTCCTTCCACTTAAGGATTTGGAAGCTGAAGCCTGTGCATGGTGGGGTGGAAAGTATTTCTACTCCTTGCCCAACCATCCTCACTGCAGAAGCAGCACAGAGGCTCTAAGAGGTGGAGGCTAACATAGGCCCTAGGAACCAGATACCAAGAAATCAAAGTAATAAATGTGTTTCCAGAAGGTTGCTGGGAAGCTAGAGGTATCATTCAGTGGTAGAGCTTTTCCCTGGCATCATGGGCAAGGACCTGACTTTGACCTCCAGCACCATAAACAAGAAAGAAAACCTTCTGCGAGGCTGCTGTGTTGGGCACAGCAGTCAAACACTTGGGCTCTGCTCCAGCAGGAAACAGAGAAGTGGAGTTAGCTGTGCCTAGACCAGAGCATCACAAAGCCTGTCATGTGCCCAGTAGAGGAGGCTGCAGCTGCTTCTGGGATGGCATGGCTGACCAGGCAGCATGCCTACCAAACCAGAACACTGGCTCTGCTGTTTTGGTTCTGATGCCTAGACCACACACTACTGAATGCCCTCAGGAAGAAAGCAGGTCCATCAGTCCAAGTGGGATTGCCGCCCTTCAAACTAGCCTGTCCGGAGAGCCACTGGGAAATGAAGCTTCACTGTGGATGATATTCACAATAACTCATCTACAAAGACCAAGTGGTCAGCACTTACTGAACAGTGGTGTACCACATCATGTGCTCGTCCCCTCCAAAAGAACAAAGTGTCTCTCAGCATAATTTTTTTCTGAAATCGCAGTGTTCATTCAGTCTGTTACCTAGTCACTCTTTGTTTTATGGTCTCTCCCCAGCCACCAAATAATGGCTAATACAGGAAGGTGCAGGCCATTGGTATCTGAATCCTGGGGTCCTTGCTCAAGACACCAGTTGTGTCCTTGTAAAGGTGAAGTTGGTACAGAACAGCCTCTGGTCCAGTGCATGCCATAAAAGTAAAGAGAGATGGGCTGGCTCATTTAAAATTTATTTCAGAGAAGGCAATCATAGCAAAAATGCTGTAGGAATGGAGAAAAATAAAAGCCCCCCCCCCCACGTATTCTTCACTCTCACCTTCAGGAACCCCTGGACCCTAGATTCCTAGAACCCCAAGATGAGCAGAAATGCCCCCTGCAGAGTGTGGACCTCAGTCTAACAGGACTTCAGCACAATTTGCATTGAGCCCAGAGTGCAGCCTGAAGCTTTATCTGTCCCCTGACACAGGGTGGGCTCCAACTACTCTCAGCACCTGGATCATCCAGATGGGGAGATACAGCTTAAAGAGATTCACCCCCTCAGAAAGAGCTACCAAGGAGAACAGGGCCTCCACCCACGGGCTAGCAAGGTGCTAGAGGGCCCATTAGGTCCCAGAGAGTTCCAGAAGGATCTCTAGGAGCAGGTGCATCAGAGGCTGAGTGTTACATGACCATGGGGCCCATCCTACCCTAAGCTTAGTGCTCCTGAACTCTAGAACCAGGCTAATGAGTATGTGTGAGGAGTGACCTTGTGGGGCATTCAGGGGGCAGCTGGCATACGCAACTCCAGTATTTCACAGTCTGTTCCCATGGGTAGTTGGCAGCAGCTTAGGAGACTGTGGGCCTCACTCAGAGTCACCAGTGGGTATCTCCGAATGCTGCCCCTGAAACTGAACCTACTTGCGTCTTGGTCTAGGGATGCCAGGGGCTAGCCCTTAAGCATTGCACTAAAAGCTACATATGTACACACCCTTGATTTCCTAGGGCCATCCATTCAGTACAGACAGCCATACGTCAAGTCCCAGCATATGCTGTAGCCTCCAAGGAGAACAATGAACATCTTTGGTAGGGCAGGTCTTGAATGTCAGGCTCCCTAGACAAAATAAGGCTGAGCAGAGGCACCCATGTCACTCACTTGCTCTCCTAACTGCTCTTCCAAAGCTCACTGTAAGCTGAGCGTCCAGGCTCACCTGGTAGGGTTACACCCCTGGCAGCCCTCCAGGTGTGCACCTGAGCCAGCTCCCTGACCTGTCCGATGCCATCCAGAAAAGACCAACCAACGTGACCTCAAGTGACTGAGGCAGCAAGTGTCCCTGAGCATCATGATGTGGGAACTTGGATGGCCCTGTGACCATGGTTCTGAGCCCCAACCTTCCCACAGACCACAGCTCCGCTGTCACATGCCACAGCTTATCACTGAGACATCTTGAAAACCAATGCGTCATCCCTTTTCCCCAGCTCCCTAAGAGAGAATAGTCATGGTCCTGCCATTATTTTTAGAGTAGGAAATAGGTTGGCTTTCAAATAAGGCTAAGTGTGGCTCCCACGTGACTTCTAATGACCCCCATGCACTGGACAAAAATCCCATGAGAATAAAAATAGAAACCTAGTACTTGCTACAATCATTTTTGAGGTTGTGTGTGTGTCTATGTTGTTAGGAAAGCAACGCTGGGCTCCTGCCCCTTCCTTTCGATGTCCCACACCCTGAGGAAAGCCATGGGCGAGCTTGGGAAGAGGGTGAGGGAGAAGCAGCAGAGAATCCCACATCGTGAGGCCTATAGCATGGCGCAATGCCAGAGGGCCACCTGGGTCTGGGAGCTTCCACTCAATCATCCCACAGAGCAGACTGTGGATCGCACCACAGAGCCTGCTCAGAGCCGAGGGCCCTCTTGGCTCACCCTGGCCCTACCTCTTCCGGGCAAGGAAACCTGAGGAGCCCAGAGCCTGCATGTCCATAGCACAGCACTCATGCTCCATCTCTGCCATGAGAGTGGGAAGGCCCTCCCGTCCATCAAGCTCCCCTTTCTGGCAGTTTGTTACACATGACAAGAATAGGAAACAGACGGCGGGGTCAGACGTGGCTACACGGGTGGTGAATGCCCAGACATCCCTGTGCCTGTCGTGGTCTTCGGGGGGCTTGGTAAAGAAGCCCAAGGTGGTCTATTCTTGAGGGGTTCCTGGAGCTCTTCCACCAGTCTCTGCATGGCTGCTGCCCTTGCCTGGTAGTTTTCATCTTTTACAAAGATCACATTGGTAAAACCTTTTAAAGGACATGCTCTTTAGAGAGATGGTGTGCCCCTTCTCCCCCAACTCTCAGTGGTGGTTGAGATGCAGCCGCCATCTTGCAGGGTGGACACCCGGCCATGTTCCTGCTTATATTTTCCAGAGCCCACACATCCACACCGATGCTATTTGGTCCCACTTTGACTTCCTGTCAGGAAAAGCCTACTTTGAAAATTGTTGGTCATGTGGGTGGTGTGGTGAGAGGTGTTGAGGGCAAGGGGGCAGGCTTTTGTCTTTTTTTGTTTGTTTTGAAATGATCCTCTCAGCTTGCTCCAAAAATGTCTCTGTCTGACTCTGGGGACTGGGGCCTGGAGATCTCACACACCTCCTGAGGAGACTGGGCAGGCCCTCTGGACATTAGTATCCTGAGTATCTCAGAAAGCTGCTTCTCAATGGCGGTCATTTTGGCGTTCAAGGCCTTGATGTCCTCCTTCAGCTCATGCTTCACCTCCAGAACCGTGGCCTGCAGCGTCTGCTCAGGGATGGGGTAGAAAGAATGCTTGACCTCAGCCAAGATGGGGCTCCGGTCCTGGGGACTCCTAGCCTCCCCCACATTGTCCAGGCGAAGGTCGCTCTTGGTGATGCCACTGTCACAGGAATCTGTCTTCTTCAGCGTGGCCTCTCCTGATGCCTTTGTCCTCTCGGGCAGCGTCTCCATGGACTCTGCCTTGGAGACCTTGTTCCAATCCTCACCCTTCCCACAAGCATCTTTGAACCGGGCCCAGCCTTTGCGCTTGGCACAATCGCCACTGCCTGCCTTGGGACCTAGGCACTCAGATCCTGGTGCATGCAGCTTGGCATGGTCTGACACTGTGGAGGTGGAGGCCGCCTGGAAGGACACAGGCGTGGCAGGGCTCTCGCGCACCGTGACCACGCTGGCCTTCACCAGGCTATGGTTGGCTGAGGTATGGTCTGTGAGGGCATTGCCCTTCTCTACATCCAGGTCATCCAGGTCCCGGCCCCCTCGCTCTGCTGCCAGCCTAGCCTCTTTCTGTTGGCGGAACCTTTGGAACAGTCTCCTGACAGGGTGGTCAGGAGGCAGGATGAGGGGGGCCTCATTCTTCCGTTTCATCCGCTCCTCCTCTTCCCGTTTCACATCGCTGATCTTCCGGAATACAATCTGAAGGGAGAAAGGACACCCTGTGTTAGCTGGAAGGAGCTCCAGATGCCAAGTCACCCTGACAATATGGTCAACACAGCCACCAAGGCCCGCAGCCCACAGCACATTCACAGCCCTGCAAGCCCTCAGGGTCATTCCTCCTGACTGACATCACCTTCCTTCTCCTGACCTGGTTCTTTTAGCTCTCCAACATCAGAACATCGGCTCTCACTGCTATCCTACTCAGGAGGAGCAAAGTCCACCTACGTGTAGGAGGCTGGCTGCCAAAGCTGCATCCTCCCAGGACACCTAGTAAATTAGAAATCCACTGAGCCTCTAAGATAAAAAGCTCCAGGGATTCTTATCACAAAGTTCGAATATCTTGAGTGTAAACCACACTGCAGTATAAGAAAGTTAGCTTACATGACCACTGAGGCTACTGCTGGGACTGTCGGTGCTGCCCACAGATCTTAATGAGGGTGGCTATGACAACTACAAGCTAGGGTCTTTGGGTTAACCTAAGAACAAAGACTCCTGACCTTAACCCATGCTTGTCAACACTAACCAACACTTAGTTAGTGCTTGCAGTTCATAGGCAATTTTTGTGTTATCTCAGGTATTCCTTAGTACAAGGTCACTGAGACACACAGAATCCCAATTCTGAAATCATGAAAGCAAGACCCAGAGTGTCTGAACATTGCATAATGCAGTAAGCTGTGTCTGTATGAGTCTTGCACCCAAGCCATTGAACCCCAGATCTGTTGAAATCACTTTATTCAGACGGCCCCTCAAGACCAGCTCAACTACACATAGTGGCAGGTGTTTTGCTCAGCCAGCAGCTGAGCCCTGGGGACACTTGCCCTTCCCAGCTCTGTCATGGTGGCAGTTAGACTCCGGGACACACTCTGACCCTGAGGAAAGCACCTGGCAGCTGTCCTCTTTGTATGAGTGCTGGCTTGAGGTGCAGAAAAATGGCTTCTCCATTTTCCTCACCTAGAGCACATGCGCTGTGCAGGAAACCCCAGACTAGCCATCAATATGTCCTGGGACTTGTCACAGACTCCCAGGTCTTGGTGAGGCACATGTGGTGGCATGCCAAGAGCATGGCCTTTGGGGTCAGACAAAGTAGTAAGACCTTTGCCCTATGTGCCAGATGGGAGTCTTACTTACAAGTCTTGATGTCTTCACAAAAGGAGGAGAACTCTGCTTGTTAGCCTGAAGTGACTGTGTGACAGCATTCAATTCTGCCATCTACCCCCCCCCCCCGTTCCTTCAAGGACCCCAAAGCACATGAAATATAGCTTGTCCCATCTCTTCCAAGGGCCCTGGCCCCCTCTGATAACAGCACTCAGGAGGTTTTCAGATATGACCAACAAGAAGGTTGTGGTCATGGAGAACCCCAATAAACACGGATCGCTTGACACTAGTGATCGACCGTCCGTGTCACAGGCTGCTGCCTCTGCCCTGACTTCTTGGCCAAAGCACCTGTCACTAGATGGCTTCACACCAAGGTCAATGGCAGGTAGGTGGATGTCACATGCTCAGGCTACTCGCATGGGTCCCCATTCGTGGCTTTCTGATCCTCACTGGGTAGCATTTCTCTCTCATTTATTCCCAAACTTGTCCTTGCCTTCACCAGCTGAGATGCTACTCCCATTGTCCCTTCCTTGGCTCTCCTCTGTCTGCCCCTCCCTTGGCCCTCTGTCTGTCCCTCCCTTGGCCCTGCCTCATGAGTTGCCTAGACCTGTGGGTACAAGCCAGGGGACTCAGAAGAATCCTATCCACTTTGAGAGGACCAAGGAAACCCAGCTCCAGACATCTGAGAACAAAGGGCTAGTAATGGGGGAGCAACCATCACCCTCTCCCAGTGCCGCTGCCCAGCTTTTCATCAGGGTTTTAAGCCCCCTCTAGCCGTGGCCCAGAGCAAGCTCCTGCAGAAAACCTGCCACGTCCCATTGAGCTCAATCATCCCGCCTCGTAGTTCTGACGTCTTTTGTGTTTGCCCAACTCTGCTGCCCTTCTTCCCAATCTTCTACCCATGTTTAGTAGTAATGGAGCTGCCTTTTCTTAGTAGGGAACAGAGAAAGGCAGCTGGGAGGAGAGGAAGCAGATGAGGACACAATGGCTACTGGAGTTAACTGCTGCCTTAACTTTCTAATCGACTCCTAACATTTGTCTCCCAACCCCATGGCCTTTGCCAGCCGAGCTAGGCTGAGTGGGTTTCTAGTCTTCCCAAATAAGATACCAGGTGTTTGTATCGTATCTACCCCTACTGAAAGCCCTAAGGGCTTCGAGCGGAACTCTGCATGTCACATTATCTTTGACTTAAATTTCCTGTCACCTGACCTAAGAGACCAGTGTTTGTCTGTTTTGTCCATGATTAGCTCTTTGGCGTGCCTAGGAGGCTCTCAATTCATATTTGTAGAAGAAATGAATGAAAACAGGTAACATTGGTTAATGAGCCAGAGGGAGAATGTCTCTGACCTGGAAACATGACACTCCAGAGGTCATGGTATCATAATGGGAAAGGTTTGGCTGAGAGCACACTGCTGCTCTCTCTGTGTGGAGAGTCAAGGGCAGCCCTTGAGATTTCAGATGAGCTGTGCCAGGCCTGGGGAGGGAAGCTCCGCTGATATCAAGAAGGCATCACAAAACTCACCCTGGGAGGTTGCACATGAGTGTCCATTAGGCTTTCCAAGGCTTAAAAGCATCCATGTAAGTGTGCACAGAAGGGTGGCTATGCTGTGCTCTTCAATGGGCCCTGGCTCAGAGTCTGGGACTGACCCAGACAACATCTGAAGAGATGGTCAGCCAGGGCCTCTCCTTGGGATCCTGGTCTTCAGGTTCATACTTCCTGTTTAGGAACCTTTGCCCTCATACAGATGCCAGAGGCTGCCCATCTGCATCAAGAGGCAAAGTAACCAAAGCACACACCCCACTTTAGACAGCAGCACCCCTTACCACCACCCAGGGACAAGGCTAAGGGAGGTTTTATGAGACTGATGTGCCCTGGCCACTTTGCTGATGTGGAGTTGAGGGCACTTTTCTGATTTCAGCTGCTGGTTTGAAGTCATTAGTGGAATCTGTGCCAGCAGCAGCAGCCATGACCACGCATTTTGACGAGCATTTTAGATAGAGTGGACAGGGCTGGCTGCTGCGTGCAACTTGTAACAATGAGGTCTACGTCACCAGGATCAGCACTCCTTCATCTGCCCAGAGACACTCACAGTTCCCCAAGGCGGGAGTGTGCCTCAGCAATGGGGCCAAGACCTCCAACCCTGTAACCCCAATACTTTCTGTGTAGATAAGGCTCTGGTTGGAAGCACAGCTACTCAGCCCTCACAGTGTCTCCTGGGATTTCAAAATGCTACGGGGGTGGGGGTGGGGCACAGTTTCAATCCATGCCTTATTGTAAGGATTGTTGGAACCTGAGTGTGCAAATGTACCTTAGGCATGTTGGGAGGAAATTTCTATTCAGAATTTTGTTTTGTGTACATGGGTGTTTTGCCTGCATATATGCCTGTGTACTGTGTGCATGCAGTGACCATGGAGGTCAGAGGAGGTAGTAGGATCCCCTGGAACTGAAGTTACAGATGGTTGTTAGCCATCACATGGGTGCTGGAAATAGAATCTGGCTCCTCTGGAAGAGCAGTCAGTGCTCTTATCTATGGAGCCACCTCTCCAGCCCTATATGCAGAATTTCTAAATTCAATTCCCCAAATTGCTCTTTCAAATGAGTACCATTTCCCAGAATTCCCTCAGTCTATGGGGTGGGGCACCCTCTGTATTTGTGTATAGTTTCCTGTCCCAGGCTTCGTGTCTCCTCAGTACTGC
The DNA here is from genome assembly GCA_902168425.1 of Peromyscus attwateri. Lineage (NCBI taxonomy): Eukaryota > Metazoa > Chordata > Mammalia > Rodentia > Cricetidae > Peromyscus > Peromyscus attwateri. The sequence continues at coordinate 10,359 of CABHPP010144188.1, read as the reverse complement.
TGAGCCTTGGAATTGAGGATGTGTGTGGGGGTCTTCCCTGCAGATTCCTTGCCCCATGGGTGGGTCTGCATCAATCCAAACTCTAAGACTCAGCTAATTCTGCATGGTCCTAGCTCAACTCTCCTGCCCCTAGCCATGCTAGATAGTTTCAGGTCCCAGGTAAAGCTTGGTTCTCTCCACCTGAGGCTCTCTCCCATCACACATTCTACTCTGGCCCTTCAACTTGTCTTTACTGTGAGCTCCAAGATTTGCAGTCAAATATTCCAACAACCTTCCCTGACTCTCCCCACCCAACATCAGGAAACCCATCCTGATGGTGCCAAGCAGGGGGCAGCCACGTGTGTGTTTCCACTACTCACTGCAACTCATGGTGAGAAAACCCTTTCCTAGTTGGTCACTTCCTTCAGAAACTGTCACGTTTTCCATTTTTATCACCATGTCCAGCATCTACAGCACTCAAACATGTCAGTACTCAAGTTAGGACCACTCCCATTTGTGAAGCTTATGCTCTGCACAGGATGCTGTCCACATTGTCCCCTAAAACCTGCTTCTGATGTGTGTGATCCCACGAGGAAAGAGGAGATAACATGTAGATTTATTCTATGCACACCATGTAGGCTCCTGAAGTGTAGCGTGTAAAGTAAACTTCTGAAGGACTTCCATTGTTAGCTCTTGTCATTTCAGACCCAACTTAACTGATTCCATTATCCCTGTCCAGTTTTCAAACTCTTAAACCTCAGGGAGGGGATATTTAGAAGGAGGCCTAATCTATATCTTATTTTTTGCAATGAATGAGGACAACTGTTCTTGAATTTTCCTTTTGTATAAACTTTGATCTTCCCAGGGAAGATTACCCAATTTCATGGGGAGGGCCTGCATGGGGGTTGGGGGCGGGCAGTCTGATGACTGGACCTCTACATGTTGAGCAAGCTGCCCTGAACTGGTCCTCTCTGCTGACTCCCCAGGTCCCATCAACTCAATGCCAAGCTTGTTTCAGTGGACTTCATTATAAGAATTCGAGGAACGTTTCCATGGCCCAAGAAACCACTTTGGAAACTACTAGATGACTTCAAGGTTCCCCTTTAGAATGCAGTTAGTGATTTTAATAATTTATCATATGTTCGAGCAGCGCTGTATAGCTTAGCCCACACACTCAAGAGTATTATCTTATGGAACTAAGATGCGGTGGGTGTGGTGGTTTAAATGTCTCCCATAGACTCACTGTTTGGCATGTGGGGGAGGGGTGTGTATGGGGTGCAGCCTTGCTGGAGGAAGTACATCCCTAGGGGAGGCTTTGAGAGCTTAAATCTTTGCCCTTCCAGGATTCTCTCTGCCCTGCATGCTTGCAGCTGGATGTGAGCTCTCAGGTTCCTGCTCTGGCCTCTTTGTCCCCAGCTGCCACACTTCTCTGCCACGATGGACACATCCCTCTGGAACCCTAAGCCAAAATAAACTCTTCCCTCCTCAAGTTTCTTCTGGTTGTGATGTTTTTATCACAGAGACAGAAAAGCAGCTAACATACAACGTTCCCTGTGAGGTGTGCATTCGAGAATCACCACTGCAGTTTGACAATGGAGGAAGCTGAGTTAGTGACCAGCTCAGTGTCACACGGACAGGACTTTAGGGTATAGCCTGTCCTCTTTCCTTCTCATGAAATAAACTTAGAGACTGTTCCAACAGAGAGGTGCTGGAGACTATGCAGAGGTCCATAATCATTCGCTGGAAAGACTCAGCCCTGGAGACTGGCTACCCCTTCACTGGAAGTGATGGGATAGGTCCAAACCCTTCCTGGGTCCAGCCAGAGTCCTTCTAGCTTGTGGGACCATGTTTTCTCTTGTCTGACAGGCTAGGGATGGGAGCCCAAGTGGAATACTGCACATTCCAAGTCTTACTAAAATGTTGGGATACAGAGGAAGTCCACAGGGTAGGGATGGCCACTGTATACTATGCATGCATCTCTACATCCCTCCGAGACTGCCCTGAGCAATGGCCTGAGCCCAGAAGGCCATTGATAAGTGGTTATTGAGCTGAACTGATAGACACTCAGATCCTTAAGCTGCAAGGCTTTGTGAGCAACTATTTTTAACTTTATTTGAAAAAAAATTAACCTCTTGGAATCTGAGATGAGTCAGAACAATCGACTGCCTGGCTCCCTCAGCGGACAGTCCACAGGGCTAGAGAGATGGATAAGTTGATAACGTGCTTTTCACATAAATACAAGGGTCCAGGTTCAGTCCCCAGCACCCACACCAAAGAGGCTGGGCATATGGTACCTGACTGCAAACACAATGCCTGGGAGTAGAGACAGGAGAACCCCTGGGGTTCACTGTCAGTCCAGCCAACTGGCAAGATCCGGGTTCAACAAAAGACCCCTTTTAAGAAAATAAAGTGAAGATGACTCTGTGCACATGCACACACATGCATGCTAACCCAAATGTATGCATGTACACATGGCTACATACACACACACACACACACACACACACACACACACACACACAAGACCTAGCTTCTCATAGATCTGACCCTGACTCAAGTGACAGCGAAGACTAGGCCAAGGAGAGCAGGAGACCCCGCAAAGTAGAAGAGGGTCCCAGCCATACAAGTGGAGGAAGGGCAGGCCCGGGAGGGCAGTGCGGTAGGTGGAACCGCGACACCATGAGAATGGCAGTCAGCGGAGCAGGAGCCAGCCATTTAAAAGGACTCCAGCTGCGGGATGACATTAAACCCATCATTTCTCCGCACCTTCCATGAGTGGGGGCTATGTGCTTAGTGTTTTGTCATCTTGACACAAACTAGTGTCCTCTGGGAAGAGAGGCTCTTAGCAGGGAAAACGCCCCATTAGATTGGCCTGCAGTCAAGCCCGGGGCATTTCCTTGGTTAATGTTTAAATCAGAGGGCCCAGCTCCCTGTGGGCAGAGACACCCCAGGCATGTGGTCCTGGGCAGTATAAAAAATAAACTGAGCAAATCATGAGGAGCAAACCAATAAGCAGCACTCCTCCATGGTTTCTCCTTCAGTTCCGGGCTCTGGGTTCCTGTCCTGCTTGAGTTAACGCCTTGATTTTCCTCAGTGATAAGCTGTGACATGAAAGTGTAAGCCAAAGAAACCCCTTCCTCTCCCAGATGCTTTTGGTCAGTGTTCTATCACAGCCATAGAAAGAAAACAAGCACGGGCTAAGGTATGAATCATAGACAATCACGACAAACCTAAAGAAAATTACCCTATTTTATACTGAATTCTGATGCATGTCCCCAGTCTGAAATGCTCAGAGGGGGAACAGAAAGAGCACAGGTTTGGTGTAGCCCTAACTCTGCTTTTGACTGGCCTCTGTGTGACCTTGGGCAAGTTATACCCATGGTAGGGTTAGCTGGATGGTCCTCAAATGTGGCTGTGCCTCAGAAATATCTGCAGACTGTGTGCACAGAATGTGAGTGGCCTGTGACAGCTAAGACCAGCCCATGTACCAAGCTCTCAGGAAGAGTATCCAAGAAGCCAGGACTGACGCCTGCTGAGGTCACTGGCATTCTGCCATCCTGTATGTGAGAGTGGGCACAGCTCTTCCCAGGACCTCAGCTCCTCTCCGCCTCCACCTATGTATGCTCCGAGAACTTCCTGTGTGCCACTTGGGACTTTCATGGCATGTGTGTGTGTGTGTGTGTGTGTGTGTGTGTGTGTGTGTCCCCAACCCAATGAATGTGAATGTCCCAGCCCCTGGGCCCTGAAGGATGATGACTGGACAGGCTGACCAGCCCTTGCAATCATTGTTCAATAATTTTTACTTAAACTTCAAAAAGCCAGCTTGCTCTCTGAAGTGGAGTACCCAGGGCCCAGCAATACACAGTGAGTACTTCCTGCCTGTGGGGCCTCTGCACAGAGGGCTCCCTCCATGCAGGGGACCCTTCCACACAGCATCTCCCTGATGTAGGTGGCTCTCTCCAGCACAGGGCAGCTCTGTTGCAGCCTGGATCCCAGACTTCTCTCTCCAGGGCCAGGGCCAGCCTGGTGCTGATTCATTCAGGCTATACTGAGACACAGAGCAGCAGGGGGACTTGGCCTCACCCTCACATCCTAACAGGCCTGGGTGATGTAGCTTTCTTCATGATCTCCTTAGCCAGCAGCCCTCCATCAGTATCCCTGCCTGGTTTTATAGCTGAGCATAAAACTTGAAGATTTACAAACCAGGCCATTTAAGAAACGTAAATTTTGGAAAAACAAACTATAGATGGGCTGATAGGAGGGCAGCTGGCTGGACTTTGCTTTTGAAAAACCCCTCCACTCATTACAGAATCAAATGCTATGTTTTGTTTTGTTTTTTTCCTTCAACAGCCTCAGGAATATTTTACTGCCCAGAACTTTGGATGCCCCCTGAGTCTCAGGGATCAGAGGAGGCACCAGAGAGACTGAGGTCAGCCAGTCTCTTTGAGCTCAGACTGTATTCTCAGGACCTGGGGCTGGAGGGGATAAAGCATGGCCTTGTCCTCCAGGGATGCCAGGATGTGGGAGTCAGATGATGACCTCAGAGCTGAAGCTCTCAGCAGGCTGGAGGAGGGGAGACTCATGAGTGATGGATAGAGTGTCAGCGCATGCTCTAGGCATCGTCCAGGGGGTGACCACGGTCCCCAGGTCTCAGCTTCCTCATCTGTTACCATGGATAATATAGTTTCTAGGGATATCACCAGGATTAAGTGGGATAGTTGCTCAGTAAATGTATTAGCAATTAATTTTTCCTTGTGGGGGTGACCTGGAGACGACTCCAGAGGGTGAGCTAGAAATAGGGCAGAGGTGAAGGATTTAGGTGAGGGTGCTCTACACAGGGAACAGCACATGTCAAGATCACATACCATGGAAAGAGAACAGTGTTTCTGTGACAACAGTCCCAGAGGTAGGGGCTGGCCCTGATGGACAACACTCAGGGCCAGAATTTCCCTTCCTCTGATCCCAGATCTTCAGAGACATGAGCAAGCAATCTGATACTTGTAATGCCATAACCATGGGCTATTCCTGCCACTATGCCTGCCCTTCCCAGATAGGCTGTACCCCCCCCAACTGTGAGCCCAAGCAAACCTATGATCCATCCATCCTCCCTCCCTCCCTCCCTCCCTCCCTCCCTCCCTCCCTCCCTCCCTCCTTCCCTCTCTCCTTCCCTCCCTCCTTCCTTCCTTCTGATGTTTCTGTCAAGCACTCTGTCGGAGCAATGTCCCTAAAGAATTCTGGAGCAGAACACATAAGTAGGGAGTCATCAGCCTAGGGGAGGTGAGAGACCGCTGAGGTTCCCATCGCTGGCCACACTAAGCTGCCTAACCCTTTCATGAAGCAGGATGGAGGAATGGCTGCAGGCAAAATCCTGACTTTGATTGCTCAAGACAAGATGGACTCTGACACACAAGAGCTAGTGTTTGGTTATTGGAATAGCTTCTTTCAAGTCACGGGTTATTGGTCACCCTGCCAACAACCTTAAAGCACAATCCTGGGTAAGAGGGGTCTCCGGGTTAGCCAGGAAAATTCTAGAGACTGGAGATGTGTCCTCAGGGAACACTAGCTCTTGGTAGACGGCGCACTGGCTGATCCCTTCAACCACCATACAGCTCAGCACTTTCTCTTGGCATTATCCATGAATGACATATTGCTGCACTAGCCATGAGAGCCAAGGTATGGAATTCGCTTAGATGCCCGTCAGCAGATGACAGATAAAGAAAACGTGGTCCGCAGACATGGTGGGATTTTATTCAGCCATAAAGAAAAAAAATGAGATTATAACATCTGCAGGGAAAGGGATGGAACTAGAGAGATCGACTGTCAAATGAAGCAAATCACACCCCCAAAGACAAATATTAACATGTTTTCTCTTACACGGAGTTCTACATTTAAGTTCATATGTACGCATATTGATGAAAAGGGAAAGGGCAATGTTGGAAAGTGAGAAGACGTTTCAAAAGAGAGGAGTAAGAGAGTAACAAAACACAAACATGAAAGTAGATGGAGGTCTCTTTTGGAAGGAGGGAGCCAGCGAGAGAAGAGGGAAGACAGGGGAGGGTGGGGGGAGTAAACAAGAACAAAAGGTAATGATACATATTAATGAATGTCACAATGTAACCTGTTAGTTTGTATACTAACTAGAAATGATCAATGGAGAGAAAAGGGAAGAGGATGCCTTGTCTGGCCACTCAGTGACCTGAGGAGAGGGGTACCATCCCCATCATGGTTGCACACCTGCCTTCTGAGAACAGAAACCTGGAAGGTCTTCTGACAGACCACAGAGACACTAGATGTTTCTTCCAAGGCTAAGACAGACAGCGAGCCTTGCCCTTGCCGTTCCGTGTTCTGCTGATGTCTCCTAGGTCACCAGGTCAGCCCTAGACAGAGGAGAAATCTTCCCTGTCAGTAACACACAGTCATGGGTGTGCTTTGGGACTGCTGCTCAGGAAGGAGACGGCACCAAACGTGCAGGAGCCTCAGACCTGGCACATTGTACCAGAGGTGGTATCTGTCACTTCTGTGCTGTGTGCTCTCTAATGCGATATTGGATTATGGCTTCAAAAACACATGTCTACTCAATACCTCAGATACGCCCATAGTTGGAATGTTTTTTTCAGATATAAAATAAGGATCCTGAAATTACCCTATTCTGTGTTAGAGTGGGCTCTAAACCCAAGGATGGATGCCCTTCCTTGTGAGGGACTCAGAGGGGAAGGCTGTGTGGAGGCAGACACTGGAGTAAAGACTGGATAAACAGAAGCTACGAGAGGCCTGGGGTAGATCTCCCAGACTCTTCAAAAGAACCAGCACTGATGCTGGACTTCTTGTCGGCAAAGCCTGGAGAAAGAAACATTCCAACTATGGTCGTATCCGAGGTGTTGAGTAGATATGTGTTTTTGAAGCCATAATCCAATATCGCATTAGAGAGCACACAGCACAGAAATCTCCCTAGGTGGCCACAGCCTGAGTGTCCTTTGCCACATTTCCTTGCCATCATCTTTGGGGTGGCTGGATCTGGAGTCCCCGGTTCAGTATTTACCTTTAAGCATCTAAGAGCCAGCGGAGATGTCGGCAAGAGCCCAGGGCAGTGCCTGACCCACTGTGTGCTGGCTGCAGACCTCGAGGGAGCTGCTTGGTTTTCCTAAGCTTTAGCTGTCTTATGTACAGAATGCTTCCTCAACGGCCAGCTCCTGCTGCCACATCTGTAAGCCGTGACCTCTGCCATACTTTCCCCACCATAAAGGACTGTGCCCTCAGAATGTAACCAAAACAAGCCCCATCCTTTACTAAGTCACTGCTGGCAGGGATTTTTGTCACAGTGACGGGAAAAGAAACAAACACAGCATCATTTATTTTTCCACCAACATTATGAAGCTATCGGTCCACCAGTTTAGCTACACGTGTCAGTGTTGTGATGGAGAATGATGAGCACTGACTACAAAGCTCTGAGTGGAACCTGTGTCTGTCTCTCGGGAAGGTTTCAGGATTTGTTTATTTATTTGTCTCCAAAGTCCCAGCATCTCACAGCTGTGTACTTTGATCAGGATTTCTTTTATTCAAGCTGGTGCATATCTGATGCTCCAGCAAGCCGAGGATCCTTGTTGGGGTTCTGAAGTAGTGTGTTGTTGGATGGTTTTTCTCTCCTCTTTCTGCCTCATCTTTGAAGTTCCCTGAGCTGAGATGTAGCATTGATGTCTCCATTTACTCCTTCCCCTTCTGCCCTTTTCCTTCAATCTTATCTTTCTGTCACCCTCAGAAAGATCTTTCCAATTTATCTTCCAGGCTTTGTGTTGTTTTAAATTTTCAGCTACATATTATTTTCCAAAACATAAGGTTCTGTCTTATTTTTGATCATTTCCTTTTCACAGTGAATTGTTTTGTTCCATAGATACGTCTGTTGTGTGTTCTCATTTGAGCACTTCTCTTTTGATATCCGTTTGAGCACTCACCAAGGTGTGTGAGGTGAAGATGTGGAGCGTGGGCTCCCTCACTGCAGCGTAGGACTCCAGGCCAACACCTTGGTTTTAATGCTGAAGTTTATGTCCCAGCCCCTACCATGGTGTGCTCGAAGACTACACTTTTGGTGGGATTTTTTTATTTATGAAAGATTTATTTTAATGAATGAATGAATTTTAAAATGGATGTGGATGGATGTGTGTGTGCATGAGTTTACAGCACCGCATGTCTGCTGGTTTTCACAGAGGCCAGAGGGTGTCAGTTTCCCCAGAACTAGAGTTACAGGTAGTTTTGAGCTTCCTGATGTGGGTGCTAGGAACCTAACTCGGGTCCTCTGGAAGAGCCGTGCCTCTCTCCAGCCCTGAGAGTTTTGCAGGAGAAAGCAAACAGACATAATTCCTTTTTTTCAGCTTACCTCCCATGGGGCTTCATACAGCTTCCTCTGCTTCACTAAACCTTCCGCCCCTTCTGCTTACTTGTCCTTTAGAAATGTGTTTAAAAAGCACCTCCTGCTACTCTCTCCCACTTCTTACTCTGTCCTCAAGAGCATCTGTCTAAACAAGACACTAAAGAAGCCTCGTATCATTTCACTGAGTTTTCAGGAAAGCAACAATAGATGACCTGTGTCCACTTACCCCAGGCTTCACACGGTTTTACTATTGAAATGTTTAAAAGATCTACTGGAGTCCTTTTAAACTGAGTATCCAGAAATCACACAGTATAAATAAATGTTTTATTTTAGTTAAAAGACAACAAAATAGGAAAAAATATTTATAATTGATAAACCAAAAACTGCTTCTAGAGATTGATAAAGAAGAAAGCTGTACTATTCCAGTTTTTAAATGGGTTCAAAGATGGAGTGAGGCCACAGGAAAGGAGATGTAATGGTGGCTTAGCACATGGGAAACGCCCAGTCCCACTCATAATAGGAAGTGTATATTAGAACCACGCCAGGGCCACACTGCTGAAGTGTAACAGCCTGCATGGTGGGTGAGGGAGCCGGGAAGAAGCATCTCACATGGCATTGATGGGGTCTTTGAATCCTCCCAAACACCCTTCCTCATCTGTACAGCGGGTGACTGTGTCTCTTCCTAGGACCACTATAAGGATGAAAAGAAAGGGTGCACACGAGTGCCTGGCACACACACAGCACACACAGCCCAGTGCCACGTGGTAATACCTTAGCCTGCATGGGATCTCATTTAGGTTTTCTTCATGGCTGCTGCTACAGGGGGCATCAATGCCACTTCCTAACTCTGCCCTGTGCTGTGACACATAGGGCACACAGCAGATGTCCACCATACCCGGCTTTGGAGTGAAATGACCCACTGTCCAGGTGTCACTCCCTGGGTTTGAAATCTCAGTGTACAATCACACTGAACCAGCCCAGCCTCCAAGCAGGGCTCAGGCCAGCAGCTGGATGAGCCTGGCAGCTGGATGAGCCTGGCAGGGAGAGGATGATGTTTAATGATGGTGTTCCAAGCTGAAATGCAGGAACATCCCTGTCATCTGGCAGCACTGTGAGAGACAACACATCACTCGGGGCTGTCACACATTCAGATATAACACCCAGACAGGGAGAGGCACCTCTGGCTGTGCAGACGCCATAAAGCAAGCCCCTTGGGTCAAGGGTAGGAAGCTTCTGGGACCACTTGAATTGTCTGAATGAATGGCAGGGTCCCTTCCTGCCCTCTGCTGAGAAGTCTAAAGGAAGGGAGGCAGGAGGAGCAGCCTGCCCTTGGTCTCACTAGGTTGTGGCTTCCTGGTCATTAGGGTGTTTAGGTTATCATCTGCATTCCCAGTAACAGTCTCCAAGCCCGAGAGATGAGAGACTGGGGCTGCCCCCCCCTTCCGCCAGCCACTCCCGTCTCTGCTCCTTTGTTTCCCCCAGGGCTAGAGCCAGAAGGGGTCTGTACTTTCCATAGGCACCTTGTCCAGACAGACAACCCTGACTCCACCCACCATTAACAATATGACAGCTGGCATTGGCTGGTGCTTCTGACAGGAGCCAAAGGGAGGGAGGCAGGACCCTGGCTCCTCTGGCCCTCCGTTGCCTCTTTCTCACAGTCTGTACCTTCAGTGGCCATGTCCAAACTTAATTGGCTAATGGTCAACTTCATATACAAGTGCTCAATTTTGTCTAATTAAATCCTCTTTTAAAGCCTCTCACTTCTTTCCAGACATGAAGATCAGCTGGTCAGGACCCTTTCTTCCCACACATCTTATAAATAAAGGCAGCAAGTGTTCATCCAGAGTGTCTCTCTACCCTTCTGCAAAACCCAGCTCCTCTTCTCTCCATTATCAGCCAGGGTTTGGGACTTGGGGTGGATGGAGGCTGGGGAGGGTTGGGGGGATGGAGGCTGGGGAGGGGTGGGGTGGATGGAGGCTGGGGAGGGTTGAGGGGGATGGAGGCTGGGGAGGGTT
>CABHPP010144186.1:0-49387 GCA_902168425.1 Peromyscus attwateri | reverse complement strand
TCTTTTTTGTTTGTTTGTTTTGTTTTGTTTTGTTTTTTGAGACAGGGTTTCTCTGTGTAGCTTTGCGCCTTTCCTGGAACTCGCTTTGGAGACCAGGCTGGCCTCGAACTCACAGAGATCCGCCTGCTCTGCCTTCATTCTTAAAAAAGATTCCGAGCTAGGAGGTGGTGGCGCATGCCCTTAATCCCAGCACTCACTCTGGAGGCAGAGGCAGGTGGATCTCTGTGAGTTCGAGCCCAGCCTGGTCTACAGAGCAAGTTCCAGGACAGGCTCCAAAGCTACACAGAGAAACCCTGTCTCCAATAAAAGATTATTAGGGCCGCAGAGATGGCTCAGTGGAAGGCGCCTGCCGCCAAGCCACACAACCTGAGTTTTGATCCCCAGGACCCATGTGGTAAAAGGAGAGAACAGACTCCCTTGGGTTATCCCCTGATCTCATGTCCCTCCCCCATACACACAAATAAATATGTAATTAAAAAGAAAGTAAATAAGAAAGAAAAGCGAAGAGTCAAACAACTAAATCCAAATGTGTGCATCTCCTTAAGAATTATCCGACAGCGCAGTGTACATTAAAAAGTTACCAGGATTTGAGAGACTAAAGAAAATAGCTTTCAGCGAGGCGTGGGTAGTGCACGCCATTAATCCCAGCACTCCAGAGCCAGAGGCAAGCAGATCTCTGTCAGTTCGAGTCTAGCCTGGTCTACAAAGAGAGTTCCAGGACAGCTAGGGCTGTTAATACAGAGAAACCCTGTCTCGGAAAGAAAAAAAAAAAGCTTATCTCTGGAAGCTAAGTACCCGCATAGTGTTAATTACACGAACTGTTACGTACAAGGGCAACCAAAAGGACAAAAGTGCTGATGTAGTAAGTTCTGAGACACCCCACCCTCAACTCTCCAACACCTGACAACTTCAGACTCTCCCAAAGTTGATCTGATCACCGGGGAAACTTTATGTGCTTTAGCGGAGAGCCTGTGGGAGAAGCTGAGGGGGCTCACGAGGACACTTGCTGAAGCCTTGCTTGACCAGCTTTAAGCTATTTAATTCAAATGCCCTGTTTGGCCGTGCATGGACATGGGGAGCAGCTGGGAAGGCGGTCTCTGAACCGAGTACCACTGAGAAACCCCAAAAGCCTGGGATAAGGGGGCGGGGAGGGGGCACCACTTGCCTCCCATTCCTGCAAGAAACGCTGGGCCTCGCCAGAACCAACAGTCTTATGTCTCCTAAATTCGTCCTTCACGTACTGGTCGCCCAGAGCTTTGAGGTCCAGGGGCAGAGCCCGGTGGAGCTGCAAGATACGCTTATATAAACATCGGACTCGGGAAACATGCCTTGCCGGCATTGCGCCGCGCGCGCGCTGGACCTGCCGCGCCTGCGCAGAAGGTCAGCGCACCTCCGCCCCACTGGGAAGTCGCCGGCGGCGGGAAAGGGCGCGCGACCTTCATCCGGTTTGGTCCGTCATCGAATCTTGTCCTTCCGGAAGCTCGAATTTTGGTGCCGACAGAAAAGCGCCCCGTCTCTCTCTGCTAGAAGTGTGGCTTTTGAGGAGTCGCTGCAGTTTCTCTCGTTTCCTAGAGAGATGCTATATAACTCGAAAGTCTTGAGTGAGCCAGTTGTTACCTCTCAGAGCTAATTCATCGTCGTTTCCATTCATCTTCATCAGGTCCTTCTTATTAAAGATTTGAGAAATACTTCATCAAAATCAGTCTCCTCCAAAGCCTTCCTTGGTTAATCCAAACTGTTTGAGGCTTCTGGGAGTTTTCTTGGGAGGGAGATGTGGATCAGTGTGGATTCATCGCTCCCTCCAATAGCCCACCCTCTTCTCACAGTGCTATACCTGGAGTTTATGTCCTCCAAGCATAGCTTCCCCCAGGGAACTAACACAAGTGAGCGCCAGCTGGTAGACTTTGTTAGTCCAGGTCAAGTAGGCTATGGAAGAATCACGGGAGGTGTTTTTTCCCAAGTGTATTTTTCCAAGATCATGGGGATTCTTATAAATAATGTGAGATGAAAGCCAGGAATCTCGATGTTCCCAAGTCCTAACTTGTGTAGAGATGGGTAACTTTCCAGAGCCAGTAGCTCTTTATCCTTATTTTTTTCATTCCCATTAATTTTTTTTTTTTTTTTTTTTGTTTTGGTTTTTCGAGACAGGGTTTCTCTGTGTAGCTTTGCGCCTTTCCTGGAACTCACTTGGTAGTCCAGGCTGGCCTCGAACTCACAGAGATCCTCCTGGCTCTGCCTCCCGAGTGCTGGGATTAAAGGCGTGCGCCACCACCGCCCAGCCCCATTACATTTTTAATCCTCCAGCAAATCCTATTGGCTCCACACCAAACTCATGCAGAATCAAGCATCATTTCCACCACACCCTGTACCATAAATATCTCTTTCCACTGGAGAGCTTCCTGTACCATAATCATCTCTTTCCATTGGATAGCTTCCTTATTTGTGTTCCTGCCTCTCGCCATGTTGAACCTCAGTTATGATCTACCTAGGTGGAAATTGGAAAATATCATTCCTCAGCTTGACAAATCCTCAATGGCATTCCATTAATATAAAACCCAAAGTCTTTCGACCTCTAGAATTTAACTTTTCTGTATACTCACTCTCTAGTTAGTGAATTCGAGCCACACTGGCCTTCGGGTTCTTTATCCTGAGAAGGCCAGGCACACTCGCAACCGAAGGCCTTGGCATTTGACAAACATTTGCTTGTAACCTTCTCTCATATGCATTCTCTTAGCTTATTTACTTTGCCCAACTCATGGTTGGGAACCCTGCAAATCAGACCCCTCTGACAGCCTTGTTTAAAACTAACATAACCAAGCCAAAATTCTCATGCTATTCCTGCCTTTTTTTCTTGTCCATAATATTTAGTACACAGAATTTACTTAGTGACTTGCTCCTGTTTCTCACTAGAATACTCAAAGAAGGAATTTTTCAGGAGGGGTGTTTCCCACTGATACATCTGTGCTCTAGACCTGTAATAAGCACACCATAAATATTTGTTGCATTGATGCATGAAGTTTATTAATGGTGCTGAGCACCTCAGGGTTTGCATGTAGGTAAAACACAAGAATGTAAGATCTTGGGTGGTTCTTTCACAGACACTGGATTTCTGTCTATGTAGCTACTAGGAAATACAAAAAGACAATATCCTCAGAGATTTGCTCATTTCCAGGACTCTATGGTGCATCACAAAGAGGAAGTATTCCATATTTATTGTCTTGATTAGAGTTTTTCCTTTTATTTAACTTTAAGAAAAATATTTGCCTAAAAGAATACAGGATATTTTTAATGAATTTAATTTGGTATTGTGACAAACCACATGGTGAGGATTGAGGAGCAGTGTTATTATTTTATTTCAGGAAATTTTTCTAGCCCTATTTCATCTGTTAATATCCCTATAAATTTAAAATTATTTTCTCATTCTAGTTTACTTTTTTCTAGTTTCCCTTTAGGTTAAATTACAGGTATAATAAATACTTCTTTCAGAGCCAAAGCTCTTTATAAAAATGTGGAAAAATATTCTGCCAATGAACTAATAAAAGAATTGATTCAGCCTAAAGGGAACAGAAAAGATCCACAAAGCTTTTGTAAACCAATGATCAGAAATGGACATGATGGCCAGAAAGATTCTAAGACAGTAGTAGTTCTCAACTTTCCTAATTCTGTGATCCTTTAACACAGTTCCTCATGTTGTGGTGACCCCCAACTGTAAAATTCTTTTGTTGCTACTTCATAACTGTAATTTTGCTACTGTTGTGAATTATAATGTAACTATATGATGTGCAGGATATCTGACTGTTCTAAGACGTGGTGGTATAGCTAGACCTTGAGAAAAGGAATCAAGAAGTAAGAATGAGTGTACAAACAGATGAACGTTTTTTTCCACAATGAGTGAGGTAGTGCACTATTTTAAGGATGAAACTTTCTGTTTCTCTAACCATTCAACTGAGTTTTCCTCTTGTGGTCAAAGAATCCATAAATGGAAAAAAAAATTTGAGTTGAATTCCTGGGTATTAATCCAGATTAGTACACTTCATTTTGACCACAAGAGGAAAATTGTAATAGGAAGGTCATGGAGACAGTAAGAGTTTGTATAGATCACCTCCCACAAAATAGAGATGGAAGAAGCAGGTAGAAATGGCGTTTGCCAAGCAGAGAGGAGTGTTGACTGAAAAAGATAGAAATGGTGAACAAGGAAAAAAAACAACTGGAAAAAAACAGAAAGGGACATCTGCCTGGGGCCTGCTGCATTGATACTTCATGGCATACTCTGGTCTTTATATTAAAGTGTAGAATGTTGGCAATCTCCAGCTCCTCCCATTCCAAACCCTGCCCAAAGAAAGCCAACCGACAGCTATTCCCCGGGAGCTCCTCTAGACTGTCCCTACATGGTATTTAAGTTGCAGCCCATAGTCTTGCCATGTGATTTCTTCTCTTCCCCTGAGACACCTGGGGATGCTTGGTTCATTAAATCAGGACTATTAATTTGGTTTGATTTGGCTTATTGTATCCTTGAAGTTACCCACTACTGAAAGCTATTTTCATAATATTGATCATAGAAAATAAGTCTTACTATCAAATAATACTAAAAACATGTTCCAGGGCTGGAGAGATGGCTCGGCAGTCAAGAGCGCTTGCTGCTCTTGCAGAGAACCTGGATTCAGTTCCCAGCATCCACACAGCAGCTCATAACCATCTGTAACTGCAATTCCGGGGGATCCAACTCTCTCTCCTGTCCTCCATGAGCACCCGTCCTACACATAGTACACAGATTTGCATGCAGCCAAACACTCAAACACGTAAAATAAAAGTCTGTAGCAGTGTTTTTTTTTTCTGTACTAAGGATCAAATTCAGGGCCTCCTACTAAGCAAGTGCTCTTCCACTGAGCTACATTGCTTCTCCATTTTAAAAAATGTTATATTCTGAAACAAGGTTTCACTAAATTGCCCTCATCATGCCTTCAGTCCTTTGTATGTTCCAGTCTGGCCTTGAACATCTACCTCTACTCATAAATAGCTGGGATTACAGATGTGTGGTTAGTGGCAGCTGAATCTTTCTCTAAGTAGTTTTCATGAACTTAAAGACCAGAGAGATGATTGGGGCTGAAATAATCACAGGGGCTACTTAGAGTCCCCTCAGTCAACACTAGAAATAGTTCATCCCTACCTTGAATGTTGTTTATCATCACACTGAGGTGGCAGATATGTAAAGGTACGAATTCTCAGATACTTTTACTTGGCGTCTGAATATTTATAGTTATTTGAGGACAATGGTGAAGAAGTAAATAAAATTTCAAGTTAAGCATGAAGTTCAAAGAATAAAAGAAACAAATTAATTCATGAAAAATCTCTTCTATGAGCCAGGTGGCAGTAGTATATGCCTTTAATCCAGCACTAGGGAAGCAGAGGCAGGAGGATCTCCAAGTTTGAGGCCATAATGAGTTCCAGGATGGCCACGACTACACAGAGAAACCCTATCTCAGAAAAAAAATCTGTTCTATAAAAATAAATTTAGACAATGGTCTGTTTAGTGTATTCCTGAACCTCTAAAACATATTACATAAATAATAGCAAAGAGAACTACATGCAATTATATCTGGATGGAAAGACTCTAAGTCTGTAAGTGATGTTTTGAAAAATTTACAATTGTTTATGAATTGGGATGAGGAAATCAGCCAAAAATCTAGATAAATTTTTATTTTTAATAATTTAATAACATATGATAAGCTCTAAGGATGAAATCATCACTGCATAGATGCTGATAAAAAAAATTGACATGTTCAAAACACATTCCTGATAACAATAATAATTTTTAATGGAAACCAGTGGATTCTGTAGCACAAATGTCTTAGTTAATGGGAAAGTACCTGATGTGCAAGATTTTGTACAAAAAAGAGTGAAAAATAATGTTTTTGATTTCTTAGTTGTGTAAAAGGGATAAACGAAAAGATGAATTTTTAAGTTTTCAATGAAGATAAAAGGGGTAAGATGGAAAGAAAGTAATGAAATGAGATGTTTCTGAGTTTGTACTTTAATTTTTACTTAAGAGTAAAAAATGTTTATTATTAAAATAAACTTATTTGTTTAATTAATTAATTGATTAATTAATTAATTTTGGTTTTTCAAGACAGGATTTCTCTGTGTAGCCCTGGATGTTCTGGAACTCACTCTGTAGACCAAGCTGGCTTTGAACTCAGAGATCTGCCTGCCTCTGCCTCCCAAATGCTGGAATCAAAGGCTTGCACCACCACAGCTGGCTTAAATTTATTTTTAAAGCTTACATTAATATTTGAAGCAAGCTCTAGAACTGTTTCTGCCTGTTACTTTGGCCATATAATGCAAACTTTGTTCTGAATTTTGCCATTTATACCTGTTTTCTCTTTACCCAAAATTTATTTAGGTAGATGAAAATAGATTTTTTTGCTTTCATATTTTCTAATTTTATGGAATGATAAATGTGTTGGTTTGAATAGGTCTTGCCCCCATGAACTCATGTGTTTGAACGCTTGGCCCGTAAGGAGTGGCACTATTAGGAAGTGTGGCCTTATTGACATAAGTGTGGTCTTACTGGAGGAAGTGGGTCACTGTGAGGACAGGCTTTGAGGTCTCATGGGTGTTCAAGCTACACGAAGTACACCATTTCCTTCCTGTTGCTTGCAGATTAAGATGTAGAACTCTCAGCTCCTTCTCCAGCACCATGTCTGCCTGTATGCCGCCATGTCCCACCATGATGATAACAGGCTAAACCTCTGACATTATAAGCCACCCCCAATTATATGTTTTCCTTTATAAAAGTTGCCATGGTCATGGTGTCTTTTCACAGCAATAGAAACCATGTCATGTAATATTTGAACTTGTAAGGTAAAAGGAATTCCTTCAGATTCTTGTTGAAGTCTATTTCACAAATACATGGGCTTCTGAAGAAGTTTTAAATATGATGTCTCTATTTTGGGTGTGCAAAGTACTTTATATCAGTAAAATATGCTATAGAGCAAGCTTAATATATTACTTCAATTATCTCTCTGCCTTTTTGACCTACTTTTCTTCATTTTACAAAGCAGAGTTCTGTGTAGTTGTGGATTTGTCCATCACATCTGTTTTGGTTTTGTGTGTTTTGAAATTATGATTTGAGTCCATTCTTGTATCTTTCAGCAATTGGGAACAATTCTAACCCATATCAGTGTCTTCAGTTGTATTTTATCACATATTAACAGAGTTAACAATTGCTTTTGTTTGGTCAGGAGCCTTTCTACGTCCAATCATCATAGGTTATCTTATTTTTTTTCTCCTCTTTATTATCTACATCTGAATTTTATCCAGCCTTTCAGTAGAAGAATTTAACCTATTCATATTTATTGTTTAATGGCCTCTTGAAGCTTCCATTGATGTCACACATTCTGTTTTCTACCTATCAACTTTTCTGTAACATTTTCTAAATTATTGGCTTTATAACAGTTGGAAATTTTCACATTCTACACCTGTTTTTCTGGCATTGCCCTTACGTTTTTATATGTACTAATATGATATTGCTCTAAAACATCTAAAGATAATCAGTTATTTGGTCCTCTTCCAAATAAGAAAGCATTAGCAAAACTCTCCCTCTTGCTAACCTCTACAATAAGCTTTTTTTGATGTCACTTAGAATTGCAGAGATCACTGCACTAAAGTACACTTTCTTAGCAATCACCACTTCTGAATACTCAATGTTATTTCTTACTGCCCATGCTCTTGAATTCCATTTCTTTATGCTGGATTCGTGGCAGGGTTTGGGTGGGTTTCATTTGTTTATTTGGTTCAAATCTATTTCAAACAGAAGGTACCAGACTTTTAAATCTAGGAAATTCTACTCTTTATTTTTTGTCTTCCTTTCCTTGTTTTGTTTGCTTTCTTGTTTTGTTGTTGCTGTTGTTTTCAAACTCATTTTTATCTTTATGCATTTGTGTGATTGTATGCTCCATGTGTGTGGATACTGAAGGGGCCAGGAGTGACTACTGAATCCCTTGGAACTGGAGTTACAGGAAGTTGTGTCTCCTGATGCTGACAGCCATGTGACTTCTTTGGTGGACAAAGCCTGAGAATAGCACAAACAAATTCTCCTTGTGGCAAGGCCCTGGAGAATCTGACCATTTTGGCAAGGCCGATGGATAGCTCACTGCAGGAGCATATGTGCTACCTGCTCTCCTTGCTCTTTATACAAACCACAGTGCTGGCTGCCTCTAGTTTCACTTTCTCAGAGCTACGGATAAAATAGCTGTTACAATAGGAAAACTTCCCCTGATGACGCTCCTCCGGGTGAGCCAGAAGGGAGCTTGTTAAAAATGTACCGTGGGCCGGGCGGTGGCGGCGCACGCCTTTAATCCCAGCACTCGGGAGGCAGAGGCAGGCGGATCTCTGTGAGTTCCAGGCCAGCCTGGGCTACCAAGTGAGCTCCAGGAAAGGCGCAAAGCTACACAGAGAAACCCTGTCTCGGAAGAAAAAAAAAAATGTACATTGGACCTGATTCAGCACCTAAAGTCTTTGATGTTTCAAGTGCAGCCATGAATTCAGGATTCTCAAGAACAGGATGTTGCCTTTCCAACACACCCTTTGACTAGCTTGAAAGAGTCACCGTAGTTCATGGTCATATTACAAATTTGCATAACTGTTCTGGAGAGAATGATTTTAACCACAAGAGTCTAAGAGAAATGCAATAAGGCCACAGGCCTCACCTCCACTGATTGGAGGGAGAGGTGAGTGTCTGAGCTCCCAGGTGGACAGCCCTGATGTCTAGGCCCTAGCCCCTGGGGTCACATCCCCTGCCTCTCCCCTACCTGCCACAGCCTCAGTGACCAGGCAGCAGCATCCTCTCCCTGACAAAAGTCCCCCTAGGCATCAACGACCCCTGGAGCCACAGGTCCTACCTTCATTGATAGGAGGGAGAGGGACTCTCTACACACAAGCTCCACCTGCACAGATTGGAGGAAGAGATGGGTGGACAGCAGTGTAAGAATACATCCATCAACATAGAGAGTAGTATGGCACCACCAGAAACTAGTGGTTTTAAAACAGCAATACCTGAACATCCCAACCCAGATGAAACAGAAGAAAACGACATGAAAAATAACTTTATGAAGATGATAGAAGCCCTTAAAAAGGAAATGAAAAATTCCCTTAAAGAAATGGAGGAAAAGACAAACAAAAATTGGAAGAAATCAAAAAAAATCACTTAAAGAAAGCCAAGAAAAAAACAACCAAACAGGTAAAGAAAATAGTTCAAGACCTGAAAATTGAAATAGAGGCAATAAAGAAAACACAAACTGAGGGAATTCTGGAAATGGAACATCTAGGTAAATGAACTGGAACTACAAATGCAAGCCTAACTAACAGAATATAAGAGATGAAAGAGAGAATCTCAGGAGTTGAGGATATGATAGAAAAAATAGATTCATCAGTCAAAGAAAATGTTAAATCCAGCATATTTTTAACACAAAACGTCTAGGAAATCTGGAACACCATGAAAAATCCAAACCTAGGAATAATAGGAATAGAAGAAGAATTCCAGCTCAAAGGCATAGAAAATACATTCAACAAAATCATAGAAGAAAACTTTCCCAACCTAAAGAAGGACATACCTATAAAGGTAAAAGAAGCTTAAAGAACACCAAATAGACTGGACCAAAAAAAGTGTTCCTTCTCCACATAATAATCAAAACACTAAACATACAAAATAAAGAAAGAATATTAAGAGCTGCAAAGAAAAAAGGCCAGGTATCATATAAAGGTAGACCTATCAGAATTACACCCAACTTCTCAATGGAAATTCTGAAAGCCAGAAGGTCTTGGATAGACATTCTACAGACCCTAAGAGACCACAGATGCTAGCCCAGACTACTACACCCAGCAAAATTTTCAATCACCATAGATGGAGAAAACAAGATATTACATTACAAAACCAGATTTAAACAATACCTATCTACAAATCCAGCCCTACAGACAGCACTAGAAGGAAAACTCTAACCCAACAAAGTTAGCTGCACCCACAAAAACACAGGTAATAGGTAACCTCACACCAGCAAATACCAAAGAAGGAAAACACACACACATACACACACACACACACACACACACACACACACACACACACTACCAACAACAACAACAAAACCAAAAATAACAAGAATTAGCAATCACTGGTCATTCATATCTCTTAATATCAATGGATTCAATTTGCCTATAAAAGACACAGATTAATAGAGTAGCTACGAAAACAGGATCTACCCTTCTGCTGCATACAAGAAACACACCTCACCCTCAAAGACAGACATTACCTAAGAATAAAGGGTTGGGAAAAGATTTTCCAATCAAATGGACTTAAGAAACAAGCTGATATAGCTATCCTAATATCTAACAAAATAGACTTCAAACTAACATTAATCAAAAGAGATGGAGAGGGACATTTCCTATTTATCATAGGAAAAACCCATCAAGATGAAGTCTCAATTCTGAACATCTACGTGCCAAATACAGGGGCACCCACATTTGTAAAAGAAATATTACTAAAGCTTAAAGTCCACATCAAACCCCACACTCTAATATTGGGTGACTTCAACACCCCACTCTCACCACAGAACAGGTCTGCCAGACAGAAACTTAACAGAGAAATGAGGGAACTGACAGACATTATGACTCAAATGGACTTAATTGATGTCAATAGAACATTCCACCCAAACACAGAAGAATATACCTTCTTCTCAGCACCTCAAGGAACCTTCTCTAAAACCGGCACATACTCGGTCACAAAACAAATCTCAACAGATACAAAAAAAAAAAAATAGAATAACCCTCTGTATGTTATCAGAACACCATGGCATAAAGTTAGAATTCAACAACAACACAAATTGCAGAAAGCCTACAATTTCATGGAAACTGAACAATGCTCAACTGAATCATCACTGGGTCAAGGAAGAAATAAAGAAAGAAATTAAAGACTTCTTAGAATTCAATGAAAATGAATGTACTACATACCCAAACTTATGGGACACTATGAAAGCAGTGCCAAGAGGAAAGTTCATAGCACTAAATGCCCACATAAAGAAACTAGAAAGATCTTATAGTAGCAACTTAACAGCATACCTGAAAGCTCTAGAACAAAAAGAAGCAAACCCACTCAAGGGGAGCAGACAAAAGAAAATAATCAAATTGTGTGCTAAAATCAATAAAATAGAAACAAAGAGACCAATATAAAAAAAATCAAGAAAACAAAGAGTTGGTTCTTCAATAAAATCAACAAGATAGACAAACCTTTATCCAAACTAACCAAAAGACAGAGAGAGAACATCCAAATCAACAAAATCAGAAATAAAAAAGGGGAAATAACAACAGATATTGAGGAAATCAAGAGAATCATCAGGTCATACTTCAAAAACATGTACTCCACAAGATTGGAAAACGCAGAAGAAATGGACAATTTTCTGGATAGGTACCACATACCAAAATTAAATTAAGACCAGATAAGCAATTTAAATAGACCTATAACACCAAAGGAAATAGAAGCAGTCATTAAAAGTCTCCCAACCAAAAAAAGCCCAGGGCTGATGATTTCAGCACAGAATTCTATCAGAATTTCAAAGAAGAGCTAATACCAATACTCCTCAAATTGTTCCACACAATAGAAACAGAAAGAACATTGCCTAACTTACAAAGCTACAGTTATTCTGATACCCAAACCACACAAAGATGCAACTAAGAAAGAGAATCACAGACCAGTCTCCCTCATGAACACTGATGCAAAAGTACTCAATAAAATACTGGCAAACCAAATCTAAGAACACGTTGACAAAATCAACCACTATAATCAAGTAGGCATTCGAGATGCAGGAATGGTTCAACATACGAAAATCTGTCAATGTAATCCACCATATAAACAAATTGAAAGAAAAAAAAAACATGATCATCTCATTAGATGCTGGAAAAGATTTTGACAAAATCCAACACCCCTTCATGATAAAGGTCTTAGAGAGATCAGGGATACAAGGAACATACCTAAATATAATAAAGGCAATACACACCAAGTCAACAATTAACATCAAACTAAATGGAGAGAAACAAAGTGATTCCACTAAAACCAGGAACAAGACAAGGCTCTCTACTTTCTTCATACCTACTCAATATAGTACTCAAAGTTCTAGCTAGACCAATAAGACAACAAAAGGAGATCAAGGGGATACAAATTAGAAAGGAAGAAGTCAAATTTTCACTATTTGCAGATGATATGATAGTATACATAAGTGACCCCAAAAATTCTACCATGGAACTCCTACAGCTAATAAACACCTTCAGTAATGTGGTGGGATACAAGACTAACTCAAAAAATCAGTAGCCCTCCTATATACAACTGACAAATAGACTGAGAAAGAAATCAGAGAAACATCATCACAAATAGCCAAAAATAACATAAAATATCTTGGGGTAACTCTAACCAAACAAGTGAAAGACCTGTATGACAAGAACTTTAAGTCTTTTAAGGAAGAAACTGAAGAAGATATCAGAAAATGGAAAGATTTCCCATGCTCATGGATAGGTAGGATCAACATAGTAAAGATGACAATTTTATCAAGAAGCAATCTGCAGATTTAATGCAATCCCCATCAAAATCCCAACACAATTCTTCACAGACCTCAAAAGAGCAATACTCCTGTATAATAAAGGAACCTCCATCCGGGAATCCAATTGATGAGAGAGAGATACTGCAGGCGAGGGACGTTTAGATCATGATGGGAGGATGTGCAGAGATGATGGACCACAGTAGTGGAAACCCATCAACTGTGGTCTGGTGGCTTTGGAGCCCCCATGGGACTGGACTAGGCCCTCTGGACACCGAAGATGGTTGTTTGGCTCAAACTGTTTGGGGAGCACCCAGGCAGAGGGATCGGGATCTGTCCCTGGTACATGAGCAGGCTTCTGGGAATCCGGTGCCTGTGGTGTGACACCTTGTACAACCTTGGTGCAGTGGGAAGGGGCTTGGACCTGCCTAGGCTCTGTGAGCTGGCCTCTGCTGACTCCCCATGGGAGACCTCGATTTGGGGGATGTGGGGATGCAGGGTGGCTTGGGAAAGAGAGCTGGGGAGTGGGAGGAAGGAGGAGGGGGGGTCTGTGGATAGCATGAGGAGTGAGTAGAAAATTTCTTAATAAAGAAAAATACATTTTAAATAAATAAATAAATAAATAAATAAATAAATAAATAAATAAAGGAAGGAAGGAAGGAACCTCCAGAGGCATCACCATCCCTGACTTCAAGCTTAATTATAGAGCTATAGTAATAAAACAGCTTGGTGTTGGCATAAAAACATCAGGTAGATCAATGAAATTGAATCCAAGGTCCTAACATTAATCCACACACCTATGAACACCTGATTTTTGACAAAGTAGCTAAAACTGTACAATGGAAAAAAGAAAGCATCTTCAACAAATGGTGCTGGCATAACTGGATGTCAACATGTAGAATGCAAATAGATCCATATCTATTGCCATGCACAAAACTCAAATCCAAATGGATCGAAGACCTCAACATAAATCCAGTTATGCTGAACCTGATAGAAGAGAAAGTGGGAAGTAGCCTTGAACACATTGGCATAGGAGGCCACTTCCTAAATATAACACCAATAGCACAGACACTGAGAGCAACAATTAATAAATGAGACCTCCTGAAACTGAGAAGCTTCTGTAAGGCAAAGGACACAGCCAATAAGACAAAATGGCAACCTACAGAATGGGAAAAGATCTTTACCAACTCCACATCTGACAAAGGGCTGATCTCCAGAATATATAAACAACTCAAGAAACTAGACATTAAAACACCAAACAATCCAATTAAAAAATGGGATACAGAGCTAAACAGAGAATTCTCAACAGAAGAATATCAAATGGCTGAAAGACATTTAAGGAATTGCTCAACATCCTTAGCCATCAGGGAAATGCAAATCAAAACATCTCTGAGATAGCAATTTACACCTGTCAGAATGGCTAAGATCAGAAACACTGGTGACAGCTTATGTTGGAGATGTGGAGCAAGGGGAACACTCCTCCACTGCTGATGGGAGTGCAAACTTGTACAGCCACTCTGGAAATCAGTACAATGGTTTCTCAGAAAATTGGGAATGAACCTACCTCAAGACCCAACTATACCAATCTTGGGCATATACCCAAAAGACGCTCAACCATACTCTGTGTTCACAGTGGCATTATCATAATAGCCAGAACCTGGAAACAACCTAGATGCCCCTGAATCAAAGACTGAATAAAGAAAATGTGATACATTTATGCAATGAAGTATTACTCAGTGGTGAAAAACAATGGCATCCTGAAACTTTCAGGCAAATGGATGGAACTAGAAAACAATCACCCTGAGTGAGGATGATAACCCCAGGCCCAGAAAGTCAAACTTGGTATAAATGAGTAGTAGACGTAAAGCAAAGGATAACCAGGCTACAATTCACAACCCCAGAGAAGCTAGGTAAAAAGGAGGACCCTAAGAGGAACACACATGGAGGGCCCCAGGAAGGGGAAATAGTTGAGATCTCCTAGGTAAACTGGGGGTCAGAGAGTAGGGAGAAGATGAGGGATGGGAATATGAGAGATCAAGATGGCTGAGTTGGGGGAGGGATGGAGAAGGAGAGCAATAAAAGAGATACCTTGCTAGAGAGAGCCATTATGGGGTTAGGGAGAAACCTGATGCTAGGGAAATTCCCAGGAACCCACAAGGATGACCCCAGCTAAGGCTCTTAGCAATAGTGGAGAAGGTGCCTGAACTAGCCTTTCCTGGTAATCAGAGTAGTTAGTACCCTAATTGTCATCATAGAACCTTCATCCAGTAACTGATGGAAGCAGATACAGACAAGCACTGGGCTGAGCTTTCTAACTCAGTTGAAGAGAAGGAGGAGGGATTATAGGAGCAAGGGGGGGGGGTCAAGATCAAGATGGGGAAAACCATAGAGACAGCTGACCCGAGCTAGTGGGAGCTCACGGACTCTGAACTGACAGCTGCAAGCCTGCATGGGACAGAACTAGAACCTCTGAATGTGGGTGACAGTTGTGTGGCTTGATCTGTTTGTGGGGCCCCTGGCAGTGGGACCAAAACTTATTCCGAGTGCATGAACTGGCTTTTTGGAGCCCATTCCCTATGGTGGGATACCTTGCTCAGCCTTCATGCAGAGGGGAGGGGCTTGGTCCTGTCTCAACTTGGTACGCCAGCCTGTGTTGACTCCCCAAAGGAGGCCTTACCCCCTCTGAGGACGGGGCATGGGGGAGGGAGTGGTGGGGAGAGGGAGAAGGGGAAGGAGGGAACTGTGGTTGGTATATAAAATGAAAAAAATTATTTTAAAAAAAGAAAGAAATGTGAATAATAGATGATAACAAGAGGTAAGGGGGGATAGTCTACGAACAGGGAATGAAGCAGAATCATAGAAACCCACAATGCCCTCATTTCTAGTAAAATGTTGAAAACATATGAGAAAAAGGGATAAACAATGCCAACTATTGAGAGTAAGCTTTTAAGTTATGTTGCTTACAAAATGATAGGGGAAAACCTGGTATATCCCCCATAAGAGATAAAATAGTACAGAATGAAAAATGAATTGATTCAGCCTTGGCTGAAGAGTTGATTGAGAGAATTTAGATTTTACCAGAGGTAAACTGTAGATGTAACCAACCGTCTTATAAATAAGAAACACAGAACCAATGCAAAGAAGAAAGCCAAGAGGTCAGAGCTAAGAGCCAAAACCTTACCCTTCCTCCTGCAGTGGTCCTACCTCTCCGAAGGAGCCGGTACTTCCTGTGTTAAAGTCTTTATATAGTCTCTGTTCTGCCTTCTCATTGGTTGTAAACCCAACCACAGGACTGCCTCATTACGGCCTGTCTGTATAGACCTCCAGGTGTTCTATGGTTGGTAAAGAGATTAAAGGCATGTGTATCCAATGCTGGCTGTATCTCTGAACACACAGAGACTTACCTAGCTCTGTCTACCAAGTGCTGTGATCACAAGCGTACACCACCAATGCCCTGCTTTCCTATGGCTTGCTAATAGCTCTGACCCCCAGGCAACTTTATTTATTAACATACAATTAACATTTTGGTACAAAAGAAAAATATCACCATAGTAAACATTAACCACTAGAGACAAAAGTCTCTTCTACATTGCATGACGCTGTAACCACAAATGCTGCCAACTGGGCACACTGTTCTACCTGTAGATGTGCCTAGTTAGAAAACTTCCTTTGCTATGCTTCTAATGTTAGAGCTAGGAATCAAATAGGTAACGGTTACCAGTGGGAAAGCTGGGGCACTAAAGGGAAGTGAGGTAAAGAAACCAACTGGCAATTATTGTGACCATTATTACAAACATAAGGAAACAAACTTGATTGTAAAAGCTGTTCATACAATCCATTAAAACTGTATAAATAAAAATGGCCCCGGCTATCCAGGACCACTTGTTTAAAACAGGTGGTCACAGTTTCTCTGCTGCACCGACTTCACACATCCATCCCAGGTCATTGGACCCATCTGGAGTTAGGATTCCAGCACCCTGGAACTGGACTTACAGGTGGTTGTTCCAGTGTGGCTGCTGGGAACCAAACTCAGGTTCTCTGGAAGAGCAGGGAGCACTCTTAACTGCTTAGCCATCTCCACAGCCCCAGCTTCCTTGATTTTTGAGATAGTACCTTGCTAAATAACCCGGAGACATGTTTTTGTTTGTATCTAAAAATAATCTTGCAGAACTAGACATAGGTCACAAAAAGAATCTATAAATCCATGAGAACAGAACATATGCATGCATACATTAAATAAGTGATAAACACAGACAGATCGAGTGTAATTTTAACAGACGGTGGAACTGGAGCAAGAGATGCAAATTGACCTCCTAATTGAGTGAGTTTAGACTATAGGGAGCTCTAAAGGACACACATGCAAGATTGAGCCTGGGGGACATCGTGATGACAACCTCTGAAAAGAATAATATGATATTCGTGTGCAGAAGAGGCTATTAAAGGGCTGAATAAATACATACTTTCATAAAGGCTTTGTGTGAACCCATGATGACTGCACACTGTGCCCTGAAGAGCATGGTTCACTCAACTGTCTGTGGTTGACAGTTGACTAAAAAGGGAGAAGGAGATTTCCAGGGGTTGATGACCACTTGGAGGTAGGCAGCGCTCTTAGAAAATAGAGAGGAGGCTATGAAGGACACTATTTTTAAGAATAAACCAGATATGGGAGAATGGAGGAGGGAAGCAAATCAAAATCATTTCCACTAGTGGAAATATTACCAACATACAGAAAAGTTAGGAAGAAAATTTGCTTATGGAAATGTGTTCCATTTGGGTGATGAAGAGGTGGAGGGGGCACCCTACACTATGTGATCTGGTGAAAGGTTGACTGATGCTGTCAATGCTATTTCCTAATGGTCCAAATAAGTGGTTCTCAATGTTCACTGAGGATTATAATTACTTGGAAAATTGATTTTTAAAAATGGGCCTCCCTCTAAGCCACTTGAATTAGGCCTCTCTCTGAACCTCCGATGGTGAGGTTAGGGCATTGATATTCCTTAAAAGCTCCCCCAAGGTGATTCTAATATGCAGCCAAAATTAAGAACTGGTGGTTAAATCTCCATCTTGGAAATACTTGGGTCCTAGGAAAGATGCCTGCTATGGTCTGAATCTGGTACATCCCTCACAGCTTCCTGGTCTGAGTGCTTGTTTTTCATCTGGTACACTATTAGGGGAGGCTATGGAACCTATATGAGATGGGATCTGCCTGACAGAAGCAGATTGTCTTCAAAGTTATACCTACCTCACGAGTACTGGCCTGCACTCTTCCCAGGTCTCCTACCCTGTGCGGAGACTCCTCCACTAAACATCAGTACTGTTGTGGACTCCGTGTGTTCCCTGCCACAATGGACCAATCTCTCTCTGTCTCTGTCTCTCTGTCTGTCTATGTCTCTGTCTTTCAAACTGTGAGACAAAATAAATCTTTCCTTTTTTAAGTATTTTTTTCATTATAATTGTCTTAATTACTTTTCTGTTGCTGTAACAAAATACCATGACCAAGGCAACTTATAGAAGGAAGGGCTTATTTGATGCTTGCAGGTCTAGCAGGATAGCAGTCCATCTCCATCATGTCTGGGAGTATGACAACACTCAGGTGGGCAGGCATGACCCTGGAGCAGCAGCTGAGAACTGACATTTTGATCCACAAACAGGAATCAGAGAGAGAACACTGGGAATAGAAGAGTCTTTAGAAACCTCAGACCCTGCCCCCACCTACACACCTCCTCCAGCAAGGCCACACCTCCTAATCCTTCCCAAACAGTTCCACAAACTGGGGACCAAGTACTCAAACACATGAGCCTGCAGTGGGGAGGGGAGTCCTCATTCAACAGTGAAAAAAGTATCTAAAACAATACCCAAAAAACTAACATGCTGCTTAAAACTAATTATTAGGTGTCCAGCATTTTTGAGTCTAAAGAATTCTTACAGCAAAGGAAATAAGTGTTTTATATAATTAATAATATTTTAAGTGGTAAAAGGATCACGTTTTATGACACAAACCTGCAATTCTAGCTACTTGGAAGACTGAGGCAGAAGGATCACATTTCAAAGGTAGCCCAGGCAACTTTCACGACCCTTTTTCAGAATCAAAAGTTTTTAAAAGCTGTCTGGGGAGCCAGGCGGTGGTGGTACATGCCTTTAGTCCCCGCACTTGGGAGGCAGAGGCAGGCAGATTTCTGGGAGTTTGAGGCCAGCCTGGTCTACAGAGCGAGTTCCAGGACAGGCTCCAAAACTACACAGAGAAACCCTGTCTCGAAAAAACAACAACAACAACAAAAAAAAATACTGTCTGGGGAGATAACTCAATGGTAGACTATTTGCATAGCACACACGAGGCTCAGGTTCAATCCTCAGCACTTAAAATTTAATACACAAGCAAAATAAAAAAGTAACACATGTCTGAGGAAGAGAATACAAAGTGAAAACAGCTGAGACTGTGACTCTGAGATGCATGCTCACTTATAAGATGAAAGTGATCAGAACTGTAGGGGTTCTCCTGAGAGCTCACCTCATTATCTTTGTACATACCACATACGCAATACCACATGTGCCTTGGAAAATGATTTAAGCTTTCCAAGGAACAATGAACATTAATCTATGAATCTAATGAAGTTTAACCTATCCAGGATTGGCACTCCTTTTTTAGACCGGAATAAATCTATTGAGTATAGTGCAAGGAGTAGAAGACTGAACACAAATTGGTAGTTCAGGCCTATGAGCTAAACGTGGTACTCTTCTTTTATTTATTTATTTATTTATTTATTTATTTATTTGTTTGTTTGTTTGTTTGTTTTTTGTTTGTTTGTTTATTGTATGTGTCTTTCACACCATGTATCTTGATCCCATTCATTCCCTGTCCCTTCACATCTGCCTTCTGTCTCTGCATCCCTCCCCCAAACAAAACAAAAATCAAGAGAAAAAAGGAAAAAAATAAAATGAAAATGGGGAAAAAAATAAAAAATCTTGTCACAGAAGCTGCAATGTGACCCAATAAGTCACGACGTATACCTCTTTGTCCATACATCTCTACTTGCAAATGTTCATGGCAAAGGATCTGGTTTGAGACCCCTGTAGTCCACTACACGATCGATGCTGGGCGCCCACTAGGACTCTTCCTGGACATCCCGCTGCCACCCTAAATTTGGTACTGCTAAAAAAGACCCACAAAGTCTCTATCATCTGTATCTTTCCTCTTGTCCTACATACCTCCCACCAGTAGCCATGATCATATCCTGACCCCTCAGAGAAACACCCTTCCGTCTCTGTAACCTTCCTGTATTCTCCTCAGGGTATTATTCCATTGAACTCACATTTATGAGAACACTTAAAGTTAAAAAATAATATCTCAATCTACGCCATTAATCCCAGCCCTGGGGAGCTCTGGAGGCAGAGGCAGGTGAATCTCTGAGCTCGAGGCCTAGAGTGAGTTCTGGGACAGCCAGCGCTACACAGAGAAACCCTGTCACCGGCAGGGGGTCGGGAGTGAAGGGAGGTCTCAATCTATTCCACCTTCCTATCGTTGGCTTCTTTCCATTGTTATGCCTGAAATTATATATCCCCACTTCTTTGACCTCCGTTCCCGTTCCCACATTTAACCCCACACACTGCTCCTCTGCATCATTTACTCCAAAATCCCCAGTCCCTCGGTTCTATTCACTCATCCGCTTGTCCCTGGCTATCTAGAAACCTTTGCATCGTTGACTTCCATACATTTGGACAGTCGAGGTGACCCGACTTCCAAGGCCTCACTGCTTATGACTCCTTAGTTGGCTACAATTCTTCCACCTCTGCAATGTGAACACCCAAAGATTCAACCCAACCCCCTATCAGAGCTCTTTCTGTGTCTCCAGCAATTGATGATTCTCTGCTGCCCCCACCTGGCCAAGTTTGCACTAAATCACTGTAGGGCCTCACTGGACCCTTACCTGGAAAACAACCCGCTGTTTTCAAAAGCTCTCAAGGGGTTCTGATCTCACCTCTCAGCTTTCCTCTCCAGCCAGAGGATTAGTCCAAACAGACTGGCCTGTCATCCCTTCAGAGCTTCTAGCCCATGACACACTCATTTTCCTCCTGTGACCTTTTTCTCTTCCCTGTCTCTCAGCTTCCCTCAATCCAAAACTTGGACAGCTTCTATGACATCTTTTTCTTATTATTTGTTGCTGAGAAATAAAACTTTCTTTGTAAACCAGTAAACTTTCAAACTTCTTTACTCCACCTGTCTGAATTCTATCTATCCTTTGAAAGATACTAGTATTCTTCATATTGGATCTTTCTTTGATTTTTTTTTCCTGTCTCTAAATAATGAGGTCTATAATAGTTAAATTCATCTATTTGAAAAATGGTCTCTCTTAACATCGAGATGTGCCACCTTGGTGGTGGCATGGCATGGGTAAAATAAAACTGATTTTCTTAGCTTGCCTTTCTGTCTATTTCTTTTTCCATTCACTAATAAGATGTAACGTCTCTGGTAGACTCCCAGACTCCCATTTGTGGGACTTGTCAAAGTTTGATGATTCTCCAGAGAAATGACTATAGGAAACTCCTCTTCTGCCATCTTGCTAGTGGACTTTGCACCTGGATTCTTAAGCAAGAGTTAGACTCAAGCCCCAAGCACAATGGTTTTCCTTCCTGAATCCGGAAGATTTGGTTTTGAAATGACAACCCCATGCAAACTGCTGAACCTACTGGATCAAGACAAATCCTACAGTATCTGATTGACTCTCAGCATCAACATGGGAATGGAATTTTTGAGTCAGACTGGTTTTATGAAAACATTTTCATTGTTATTACTCATATTGGCTGAGAAAAACTACTAAAAAATTAAATGAAATTGTTTTTAGTTTGTATGTGATATAGGTGTGATAATAAGGAGTAAAGATTATTTATGAAATGAGAAGAAGACCCTAATAGTCCTGAAAGCCACATTATTTTGTGCAATTTCCTCCAAAGCTTGACTCCTGGAACCATGGTTAGGGACAGTGAGGGGATGAAACAAAGACAGACCCTGAGGAATCGACAGACATGCAGAGAAAATCTGGAGTCAGGTAGGTTATCTTATGGCGTGGCACCAAGTACCATGTCAACCAAGAGCCTCACTGTATTTATTAGGTACAGCACTCATGGGGCAGGGTTAGCTAGCCACTGTAGGAGGTCTCTCTGGGAGAGCCATCTCTAGCTATAAACATCCTCTAGGAGGAAGCTGCCATTGATAGTTTTTGCACACACTGGGCAATCATTTATAAACATCAGAACTTGGACCAGAGGAAGGCTTTGCCTTTCAGATCCTGCCCTGGGGGAAAGCGTTTGCCAATTTCCCATGGGTCTCAGGCCTTGGTCCTTAACATAACTGGCTCATTTTAAACAATACATATTCACTTAGAACTTCATCCTCTCTTTATACATTCACTCAAGTCTTCCTCTGCTCCCTACAATTTAGAAACTGAATTTCTAATGCTATATTAAGAACAGGACTACAGAGATAGCTCAGTGGTTAAGAGAGGACCAGGGTTCAGTTACCAGGACCCACAACCCATCTGTCACTCCAGAGGATTCAGCATCCTTTTCTGGCCTCCACTGGCACTATATGCACTTGGTGCACAGACAAACATTCAGGCAAAACACACACACACACACACACACACACACACACACACACGAAACGTGAAGGCCACTCCAGCCAGGGAAGCAGGTAGGCTAACGGCAGATCTTCACCTCTCCCTCTTCTCCAAATCCATTTCCCAGTCTTATCCCCAGCTCCATAGCAAACTACCTGATGCAGCCTTCTTCCTCCCCCACCTCCATTTCCAGTGGATCACACAGATTTACCCCTCCAAACTTCCTTCTCCCTACTCACTGTTTTATCTATGCCCCAATTCCATAAACATTCCTTGGAGACCTATAGACCTCTAGGGCCAGCAAAGCAGGTAGGCTAACTGCAGATCTTCACCTCTCCCTCCATTTCTCCAAGTCCAATCCCCCAGTCTCATCCGCAGCTCTGCAGCAGATGACTTGCTGTGGGGGTTGTCCTCACTCTCTGCCCCCATTCCCAGGGACTAAGCAGATCCTGGTGGAACACTCTGCTTTCCTCTTGTCTGGATAGGCCCTCAGCCCCAGCCCTCCTAATCCATCCCCATTCCTAAGTGTCAGCTCCCAATACCTAGAAACACGTTTTACCTGAAAGGCCCAGTGGCCACACCTATAAGGAGCCTAGAAGAATTTGCTACCAGGCAACACACAGCCACACACTCTCCTAAGAACCAGAGAGGGCAACAGAAACAGACCAAAACACCCATGCAGCAAAAACAAGATATCAGCACTAGGATTATAATCTTTGCAAGATTATATTGTTTTATGCCTAGATGCCAGCATAAAAACAAAATCAGTGACAGGCAGGACAGTATGTCCCCACTATACCAGCAACCCTACCATAGCCAACCTGAGTATTGTAACATAGCCGAAGCACAAGATAACGACCTTAAAATGAATATTTTGTGTATATGATGTATGATACGGGTCATTAAAGAGAAAATTAATAAATTCCTTTAAAAAAAACTATGAAAACACAAACAAACAGCGGAAAGAAAAGAATAAAACAGTTCAAGACCTGAAAGCAGAAATAGAATAGCCCAAAAAAATATTTAAAAAAATAGCCCAAACTGAGGGAAATTTGGATATGAAAAATTTAGGAACTCAAACAGGACCTCAGAGGCCAGCCTCACCAACAGAATATAAGAAATGGAAGAAAGTGGCCGGGCGGTGGTGGCGCACGCCTTTAATCCCAGTACTCGGGAGGCAGAGCCTGGCGGATCTCTGTGAGTTCAAGGCCAGCCTGGTCTCCAAAGCGAGTTCCAGGAAAGGCGCAAAGCTACACAGAGAAACCCTGTCTCGAAAAATCAAAAAAAAAAAAATGGAAGAAAGAATCTCAAACATTGAAGACATGATAGAAGAAATGGGTATCTCCGTCAAAGAAAATGTTAAATTAAAACACTTCTTTCACAATAGATCCAGGAAATCTGGAACACTGTGAAAAGACCAAATCTAAGAGTAATGGGAATAGGGGAAGAAAAAGCCAAGGTCAAAGGGGGAAAATTCCCTCATCTTAAGAAAGAAATGCCTATCAAGGTACAAGAAGCTTACAGAACACCAAACAGACTAGACCAGAAAAGAAGTTCCCCTTGGCACATAAAAACCAAAACACTAAACATGCAGAAGAAAGTATATTAAAAGCTGCAACAGAAAAAGACCCTGGAACATACAAAGGCAGATTTAGTAAAATAACATCTGACTTTTCAATGGAGACTTCAAGTCTTAGCTAGAGCAATAAGACAACTGAAGGAGATCAAAGGGATACAAATTGGAGAGGAAGAAGTCAAAGTATCTTTATTTCCAGATAATATGATAGTGACCCTAAAACTTCCACTGGGAAACTCCTATGGCTGATAAACACTTTCAGCAAAGTAGATGGTTACAAAATTAACTCACAAAATCAGTAACCCTTCTATATACAAATGACAAATAAGCTGATAAAGAAATTATGGAAATAACACTTTTCACAATAGCCTCAAATAATATAAAATCTTGGGGTAACTGTAACCAAGAAAGTGAAAGACTTGTATGATAAAAACTTCAAGTCTTTGAAGACAAAAATTGAAGAAGATATCAGAAGATGGAAAGATTTCTCATGATCATGGATCAGTAGGATTAATATAGTAAAAAATGGCCACCCTACCAATGCAATCTATAGATTCAAAGCACTCCCCATAAAAATTCCAACATAAATACTCATAGATCTTGAAAGAACAATTTTCACCTTCATACGGGAACACAAAAAACCCAGGATAGCTAAAATAATCCTGAATAATAAAAGAACTACAGAAGTAGTTATCCCTAACCCCAAACTGTACTACAAAGCTATAGTAATAAAAAATGGTGTTATTGGGCAGGGGTGGCATACACCTTTAATGCAGGCACTCAGGAGGCAGAGGCAAGAAGATCTCTGCAAGTTATTGGCCAGCCTGGTCTACAAAATGAGTTCCAGGACAGTCAAGGCTAAACAAAGAAACCCTGTCTCGAAAAACAAAAACAAAAATGATATTGTCAAAAAAAAAAAAAAAAAAAACAAGCACAGTGATCAATGGAGTTGAATTGAAGACCCAGACATAAATCCACATACCTATGGACACCTGATTTTTTATAAAGAGGCCAGAAATACACTGGAAAAGAGGACATCATCTTAAACAAATGGTGCTGATCAAACTGGATGGCTGCATGTAGAAGAATCCAGATATAGCCATACTTATCACCCTGCACAAAACTCAACCTCCAATGGATCAAAGACCTCACAACAACAACAACAACAACAAAAAGGGTACACTTCTCTTCATCAGAAGAGAAAGTGGAGAATAGCCTTGAACTCACTGACACAGGGAAAGACTTTCAAACAAAACACTGTTAGCACAGGCACTAAAATCAACAATTAATAAACGAACCTCATGAAACTGAAAAGCTTCTGCACAGCAAAGGACATCATCATTTGGACAAAATGATAGCCTACAGAATGGGAAAAGATTTTTTTTACCAACTACACACCAATAGACTACTAATATCCAAAA
This sequence comes from Peromyscus attwateri, assembly GCA_902168425.1. Lineage (NCBI taxonomy): Eukaryota > Metazoa > Chordata > Mammalia > Rodentia > Cricetidae > Peromyscus > Peromyscus attwateri. Next base: position 24,195 of record CABHPP010144186.1, on the reverse strand, counting down.
CATATAAAGAACTAAAAAAAAAATAGATATCAAGAGTCCTGTCTAGTTTTATGTCAACTTGACAAAAGCTAGTCATCTGAAAGGAGGGAACCTCAATTGAGAAAATGCCTACATAAGATCCAGCTGTAATACATTTTCTTAATTAGTGATTGGTAGGGAGGACCCAGCCCATGGTGGGTGGTGGTATCCCTGGGCTTGTGGTCCTGAGTTCTATTAAGAAAGCAGGCTGACCAAGCTATGATGAGCAAGCCAGTAAGCAGCCTCCCTCCATGACCTCTGCAACAGCTCCTGCCTTCAGGTTCCTGCCTGTTTGAGTTCCTATCCCAACTTCCTTCCATGATGAATAGTGATATGGAAGTGTAAGCCAAAGAAACTCTTTTCTCTCCAACTTGCTTTTCGGTCATGGTGTTTCATCACAGCAATAGAAACCAAGACATCAAGAAAATAAATAACCCAATTTAAAAATGGGATATAGAGTTGGGCAGTGGTGGCATATGCCTTTAATCCCAGCACTTGGGAGGCAGAGGTAGGTGGATTTCTGTGAGTTCAAGGCCAGCCTGGTCTTCAGGATGGGTTTCAGGGTGGCCAGGGTGACACAGAGAAACCCGTCTCAAAAAAAAAACAAAAATAAACAAACAAACAAAAAAGTTCAATATCCTTAGCCATCACTGAAATACAAATCAAAACCACTTTGAAATCTCATCTTACACTTGTCAGAATGGGCAAGTGACAGCTTATGCTAGCAAGGATGTGGAGTGAGTGGAACACTCATCCATTGCTTGTGGATGTGCAATTTTGCACCGCCACTATGGAAATCAGTGAGGCAGTTCCTCAGCAAGCTGGGAATAGATCTACTTCAAGATCCAGCTTTACCACTCTTGGGCATGTACCCAAAGGATGCTTCATCCTACCACAGGGAAAGTTGCTCAACCACATCATTGCTGCTCTATTCAAAATAGCCATAAGCTGGAAACAATTAGTTGTCCCTCAACAGAAGAATGGATAAAGAAAATGAATGTGGAACATTTACACAATGGAGTATTACTCAGTCATTAAAAAAATAAAACCATCTGAGCATGGTGGTGAACACCTGTAATCCTAGCACTTGGGAGGCAGAGGCAGGGAGATCTCTGATTTTGAGGCCAGCCTGGTCTACAAATCGAGTTTCAGGACAGCCAGGGGTACACAGAGAAACCCTGCTTTGAAAATAAAATAAAATAAAAAATAAAACAAAATAAAAAATGAAATCATGAAATTTTCAGGTAAATGAATGGAAATAGAAAAAAACATTCTGAGTGAGGTAGCCCAGACCCAGAAAGGCAAATATGGTATGTATTTACTTATATATGGATATTAGCTATGAAGTCAATGAGCCAAGCTACAATCCATAGAGCTACAGATGGTAGGGCTAGAGTAAGGGACAAGTGGGCAGCTAGATCTTGTTAGGAAAAGGATATAGAATAGGTAAGAATGGATGGGAGGGCTGGAACAGGAGTAAGAACAGTGGGAGGGGGAGGGGAGAGCAGGCTACAGAAGGAATATGGGGAGATACAGCTAAAATTAAGGGTGCTGGGAATTGTACCTGGGACCTCTGGAAGGCAGCCAGTGTTCTTAACTGCTCAGCCATCTCTTCAGTCCTTATTTATTGTTAGTTTATTTCTTTATCTATTCATGTGAGTGGAAGTGTGTATGTGTGTACACACATGCCAGTGTGCACCTGTACATACACGCGCATGAACACCACGGCATGCATAGAAGTCAGAGGACAACTCTGAAAAGGTCTCTCACTATGTGGATCCCTCGTGTTGAACTCAGGTCGTGAGGCTCAGCAACAAGTGCCTTTACCCCCGAGCCATTTTCACTGACCCTGCAGTAGATGATAATTAGTACGGAGAGCCACTACCGTTCAATGTACATCAACTAGGACAGAGTGGAGTGCTCAGCTGTAAATGGGACATTTGTATCCCATGCTCTTCCCTAAGACTTAAGGATCATTGTAGAAGAGGGGACAGGAAGGCTTTAAGAGGTGGAGGAGTGGCCGGGCGGTGGTGGCGCACACCTTTAATCCCAGCACTTGGGAGGCAGAGCCAGGCAGATCTCTGTGAGTTCAAGGCCAGCCTGGTCTACAGAGCCAGATCCAGGACAGGCACCACAACTACACAGAGACACTCTGTCTCGGGAAAAAAAAAAAAAAAAGGTGGGGGAGCAGATGTTTGTAGGGAAACTATTTGCTGGGCATGACAGGGCTATCCCACATGTGAACTCACAGAAGCTGTGACTATGGGCCCAAAACCTGAGTCAAATGTCAGCCAAAACCCACCACACGGGAGGAAAGGTTCATGGACTCCAGCCTTTGCTGAGGAGCTACTGGCAGCTGGTGGAGCAAGAGTTAGTTTTCTTCAGGCATGTGTTCATGGAGAGGCTACACAGACTCCAGTAGACAGTCCCACATGGGCAGCGCTAAGGGAACGTGGTGGGTTTAAAAACAAAGCACGTGAAGTTGAGATGGAAAAGTGGTGGGGAACTAGGGGACATTTGGGTGAATTTAATGAAACGTGCATGTTATGAAATTCTCAAGAAGTAAAAAGAAGGTTTGAAAAAGAATGTTATGTGCATTGACCAACATAACAAAAAATAACAAGAAGAATACAGATACATTCTTCATTTACGAATGTATGATTGAATAGTTGCCTTTTTTAATAACTCTGCTGGAATAAACATTCCACAGTTACTCTATTTTGCTACTTACAAGTACATAAACAGATCAAGCCAATCAACTGTCTCACCCATTCAAAGGGCCTGATCCTGTTGGGGGCCCCTCAGCCATTGGTTCACAGTTCATGTGTTTCTATTCGTTTGGCCATTTGTCCCTGTATTCCATCCATCCCTGGTCCCAACAACTCTTGCTCACATAAACCCTCCTCCTTCTTGCCAATTGGACTCCCGGAGCTCCACCCAGGGCCTGACTGTGGATATCTGCATTTAGTTCCCTCTGTCACTGGATGGGGTTTCTAGCACGACAATTAGGGTGTTTGGCCATCTTATCACCAGGGTAGGTCAAATCGGGCTATTTCTCGACTATTGCCAGCAGTTTATTGTGGGGGCATCTTTGTGGATTTCTGTGGGCCTCTCCAGCACTTTGCTTCTTCCAGGCAGTTGGACCGGGCCCTGTGCTCAGTACATGAATTGACTGTTTGAAACCTGGGGCTTAGTAGAGACCCTAGGCTCAGCCTGGGAGGAGGGGACTAGACCTGCCTGGGCTGAGTCCACCAGGTAGATCTCAATCCTCGGGGGAGTCTTTGCCCTTGAGGAGATGGAAATGGGGGGTGGGCTGGGGGGAGGGGGGCGGGACGGGGGGAGGGGGGCGGGACGGGAGGAGGGAGAAAGGGGGAATTTATGGCTGATATGTAAAGTTGAATTATATTGTAAAATAAAATAAAATAAATTCAAAAAAATGTATTTCAAAGTTAAAAAAAACAAGTACATAATATTAAATAAAACTTTATTCACAGGTACTCAAATTAAATGTGTACATTTAAAATTAACTTAGTTTCTAAAATATCCATGAGTTGGGGAGACAGTTCATTCAGTATAGCACTTGCCATATGTGGTAGTTTGAATATAGTTGGCTCCATAATCCCATAGAGAGTGGCACTATTGGGAGGTATGGTTTTGTTGGAGGAAGTATGGCCTTGTTGGAGGAAGTGTGTGGAGGTGGGCTTTGAGTTTCCTATGCTCAGGATACTGCCCAGTATCTCAGTTGACTTCCTATTGCCTGAAAGATGTAGCACTCTCAACTCCAGCACCACATCTGCCTGCCATGATGGTAATGGACTGAACCTCTGAAACTGTAAATGAGCCACTTCAATTAAATGTTTTCCTTTATAAGAGTTGCCATGGTCATGGTGTCTCACATTCACAGCAATAACCCCCTAACTAATACAGAAGTTGGTACCAGGAGTGGGGTGTATTTGCCCTTTGCCTGCTTTCCCTCACCTTGTCAGCACATCCATTCCTTCACTAGCTTTGGATCCTACTTCTTCAGGATTCCAGCATCTACAGAAAACCAGCTGAGATACTCAGCCTCCTGAGACTGAGCAACTACTAGATTCTTGGACTTTCCATTCACAGCTAGCCATTGTTGAACTCAGCCTGTATCTCATTCCAATAAATTCCCCCCTCATATATATACATGTATTTATATGAGAGAGAGAGAGAGAGAGAGAGAGAGAGAGAGAGAGAGAGAGAGAGAGAGAGAGAGAGATTCATTCTATAAGTTCTGTGACTCTAGAAAACCCTGAACTTTTTCACACCTTTTGAAACTATGCTCCTTTCCCTAGGTTTTGGAGATAAACAAGTTAAGAAATATACAGTGACCTCAGGGCAAGATCTCACCCAGCTAAGTTTACAACTTGTGAAAAGGAACTAAAGAAATCTTAGAGCTTCCTTTAATTCCAGCACTGGGAAGGCAAATGCAGACAGATCTCTGAGTTTGAGTCCAGCCTTGTCTACAGAGCAAGTTTCAGGAGAGCCAACCTTAGGCGGTGAAGGACAGAAATCTGTGAAGATGTAGTTGAACGAGGGGGCCATGCTCCAGCCCCAGAAGAACTTGGCAGCCTCAGCCACATGGTTCTGACTTTAAGGTTAAGGATAAAAGAAACAGATTTATAGAATTTGCCTCCAAGCCTAAAGAAAACTACTGAGGCCAGGCATGTGTCAGGGGTGTCCTTGGAGGCCTAGAGAGGCCATTGTGTGAAGCTGTGAAGTTGAAGCCTGGATTGCCTTGTAGAACACAAGATGTTAGAGATGCCAGAGTCGTGGGATACCTATCAAGGAGAGCTGCTAACAGCGAGTGGGACCAGCCCAAATGAAAGAAGTGTGTTGCAGTCAACAAAGCTGAACAGAGTTGGAGATCTGAAGAGCATTTTGACATCAGACACAGAGATGCAGAGTTTGGAGTTTGCCCAGCTGGTTTTAGCTCTTGCTTTGGTCCAGTATTTCCTCACTATGCTCCCTTCTCTGCATTTTGGAATGGGAATCTGTCTGTGCCATTATATGAAGGAAGTATATGATCTGCTCTTTCACTTTGATTTTTACAGGTGATTACAGTTAAGCGAGTGCATGAATCTCAGAAGAGACTTCGATCTTTGGACTTTAAAACATTGTTGAGACTGTGATGGACTATGGGGACTTTTGAAGTTAGACTAAATGCATTTTGCATTATGATACTGTTACAAGCTTATGAGGGCCAAGGAATGGAATATGGTAGTTTGAATGTAATTGGCCACCATAATCTCATGGGGAGTGGCACTATTAGGAGGTGTGACTTTGTTGGAGTGGTATATGGCTTTGTTGGAGGAAGTATGTCACTGTTGGAGTGGGCTTTGAGGTTTCCTATGCTCAGGATACTGTCCCATGTCTCAGTTGATTTCCTGTTGCCTGCAAGATGTAGGACTCTCAGCTACTTCTCCAGCACCACATCTGCCTCTATGTTACCATGCTCCCCAGTGTGATGATAATGGACTAAACCTCTGAATGGTAAGCCACTCCAAGAAATGTTTTCCTTTATAAGAGTTGTCATGGTCATGGCGTCTCTTCACAGCAATAAAAATTCTAACTCAGACACCATACAAGTACAAGAACCTGAGTTTAAATCCCTACATAAAAGCCAACCACTGCAGCATCTGTCTCTAATTCCAAGAAAAAGTGGCAGAGATAGGCGGATGACTGAAGTGCTCAGTAAGCTGCTTTAGCCAATCAGTGAGCTCCAGGTTCAATGAAAGACCCTGCCTCAAAAAATATGGTAGAACTAGGCACGGTGATGCATGCCTTTCGTCCCAGACATTCAAGAGGCAGAGACAAATGAATCTCTGAGTTTGAGACTAGACTGACCTACAGAGTGAGTTTCAGGACAGTCCAGTACACAGAGAAACTCTGAGAAAAAAAAAAATATATATATATATATATTATATATATATTATATATATATATGATAGACCTGTAGACTAAACACACACACACACACACACACACACACACACACACACATTTGCATGTACATGTGCACAGATATACACACACATGCAAACACACACCACACACACTCTGTCTGTCTAGCTATATGTAGGTGATAACCAATGTAAACTAAATACAGATATAATTAAAGAAAAGGATTAAAATTTGTACTGTGACTCCTTTTATTCCCTTAGCAAATTCCTAGTAAGTCCACCAGATTACAAAGGGCTGCTCAAGACACCTAAGTGAAAACCATCTCTCCTAAATACGTAACACAATTCCCACAATTCCCACGGTACTCTCATCACAGAACGTATGAAGAATTTAAGAAGGTAGACTGGAGGGAAGAATGGTCTCTCTAGAAAGACTTCACTGTAAACCAATGGCTCTCAACTTTAATGAGCTCATGAATTATCTGAATTCCTTGATAAATGCAAAGGGAGATTCAGTTAGGCCAGGAAGGGGCCTTTGGCTGCCTTTCTACCTCTCTGGTGCTGCTGCTGTGGACAGTACACTGCGAGAACCATAGTCCTAAAGTGTCACTCATGTCATGCACTAACAGAAAGTGGCATTTTGTGACTTTCAAATTCAATGCTCCTCATAATATTCTATGTGTAACATGGGTAACTTATGTTCTTTGTAAACAAAGTTTCTTCCAGTTGAAGTGAGATTTAAAATCATTAAGGCAAAGAACAGCAGTAAACCTCCAGATTATTCCTTGGAACAATGGTAGGAAAGGAAAGAGTCTGTAACAGTACAGGGCGCAATCAGTTCTGTTTGGGGAGGTTGGTCTTCAGTATGGGGCTTGCCAGGCCTGGGGAGATGGCTTTTATACTGGGTAACACAAGACGATTACTAAGTACTTAAAACTAAAAGTATTTCTGAAGGTCCACAATTGCCTAGTTGAATTGCTTTTAATGCCTTTGGATCATCATTATATTACCCCACAGGGAATTTAAACAAAACATAAACATGTATCTAAATGGACTTAGAAGAAAGCTTGTTGTCCCGTCTCCTGTTTTAATTAGATATGTCTTACATAAGAAACATATAAATGCAGACTCTGTGGTTTCCCAGCAAGGCTACAGCACTAAGTAAATCCACTGGTGTATTATTTTGTTTGCTTTTTCTCCCTTAATTAAGTTTTTAAAGTTTCCTTAGCTCGCTGTGTGGCTGCCTCAGCGTTGGCAGCGGGGGTTTGTGGTGAAGGATTGAGAGAACACATGCCAGCCTCCCCTCTCCTCCCCTAGCTATACCTCCTGTGCTGTTAGATGGGGATACAGGATAAACAGGAGGGGCCATCCATCTGCACACTAGATGCCTTCATCCGAGTCCCCTCATATCATGCTTAAGAAAAACTCATTATTGATGGTAACGGGTGAGGGGTATTCAAAACTTCGCCAACTGTGCAGAGAGCTTTCCAAAGCTTATGGAAAACAGGGATAGCGTCCAATTCTACAATGCCAACGTATTCAAGTATTGAGCTAGCCCAGGCGCTATCTCCACCATTGATCGCTGGACTGGAGGCTGTTTCAGAGGCCAATTCCAATGGCTGCAGTGCTTGGCTAGCAGAATAACCCAGAAGGGGCAGCACTGGCTTCTCTCTTCCTCTTTAGAAAGTCCTCAGAGAAGAAATCCAAAGTTGACAAATGGCATATGCTACCCATGGCTGTGTAAATTAGAAAGCTGAATGATTTCAAGATTTTCTTTAATCTCACTTTTGTTTTGCTATAGTTGAATATTAATTAATTAATCATGTGATTTAAAACTGAGAGCCAACAGGATCATATATACAATATGAAGTATGTTTGCTGGTATAGCCAGCTCCTAATATGTATACTTAAGTTAATGACTCACACAAGCTGTAGATACGTATTTATATTTATATTTATTTTTGTTTTGTTTTAAGACTATAGCAAGGAAGAAAACTTAGCAAACTCATATAGCATCCTTTCATTTATGATTCTGTTCTCCAGGTTATATACTTGAGTTATATGCATAAAAATTCACATGTGAACTAAGATATACATAGAAAAAAAAAGACAGGAAGAAATGTACCTACATGCTTACAGTGATTCTTTCCTTTTTTTTCTTTTCCATTTTTCAAGACAGGGTTTCTCTGTGTAACAGTCCTGGCTGTCCTGGAACTCGCTTTGTAGACCAGGCTGGCCTCGAACTCACTGAGGTCCACCTGCCTCTGCCTCCCATGTGCTGAGATTAAAGGCATGTGCCACCACTACCCAACCTGACTATTTCTTAAGAATAAAATTAGAGTTGACTTTTAATTCTTTATGATTTTTCTGCTTCCTTCTTCCAAAAACCTCTGAGCATTTTAAAACAAAAATAGGGCCTGAGGGAAGACTCAGGAGGGTGTGGAGGAGGAGGATACTTGTCACATGAGCTGGAGGACCTGTGGTTTAGTCCTATCTCTAGAGTTAAAAAGAAGGATGTGTAACCCTTTGGATGGCTCTTGGGAACTTATTCCTCATACTAGTTTGCCTTGCCCAGTCTTGATACATGGGGAGGTGTTTAATCTAAGCTCAACTTGATATGCCATGCTTTGTTGATATCCACGGGAGGCCAGCCCCTTTCTGAATAGAAACAGAGGAGTGGATTGAGGGGGTGAGAGTAGAGGGGAGGTGGGCTGAGGGAATGGGAGGAGAGGAGGGAGGGGAAGCTGTGGTGGGGATGTAAAATAAATAATTAGATAAATAAAAACAAAAGACTAAAGAAACAGATCAAATGCTATAGACATCAGGAAAAAAAGTCTAAAATTAAATAGATAAATAAATAAAAGTGAAAAGAGCAGGATGTGGTGGCACACATCTGTGACCCCAACACTCCCACTGTAAGACAGGACGCTGAGACTGGGGAGTTGGTTCGAAGCTCCTAGGCCAGCATGCCTGGAATGTGCAGCCCAGTAGCAGATACAACAAGAGACTTCAGCCTGGTGGAAGGCACGAACTGACCCCAAAAGGTAACCTCTAACACACACACACACACACACACACACACACACACACACACACACATACACACACACTTAAATAAATGTAGATAGATAGATGATAGATAAGACAGATGATAGATAGATAGATAGATAGATAGATAGATAGATAGATAGATAGATGGATGGATGGATGGATGGATGGATGGATGGATGGATGGATAGATAGATAGATAGATAGATAGATAGATAGATAGATAGATAGATAGATAGATAGATGTATAGATAGATGACAGGCTGTCGAGATGGATCATAGATTAAGAGCATTGACTGCTCTTCCAGAGATCTTGGGTTCTATTCCCAGCACCAACATGGTGGCTCACAATCACCTGTAACCCCAGTTCCAGGGAATCTGACTCCCTCCTCTGGCCTCTGAGGATACTAGGCATACATGTGGTGCACAGATAAGGATGCAGGCAAAACATCCACATGCATGAAATTTAAATCTAAAAAAAAATTTTAACATAAAAATATAAAATAAATTGAACATAAAGACAAATTATAATCAAATGTATGTGCTTTTCTTATTGATTCAAACCTCATAATTACTTTGCACTGGTTATTAAATTCAGTCGTTCGTTGCTATTTATTGCCACCTTCTATGTACCAGGTACCGTGCTTGGCATTGTGAATTCAGTGTTATACCAACATCACATGGGTTTCGCATACCTCCTTGCTTGCTCGTTTGGATCTGAGGTCCGAGCCCAGTGCTCCTGGCACTCTAGCCAAGTGCTCTGCCGTGGGGCCACACCCCCAGTCCTTGTACTTACGTTTTATCTAGCAAGTATCTCACAAACGTTTTCCACTGGGTTGATGGAAGGGCCTAGAAACACAGGCTCCAAGAGACCCCCGCTTCCCCCAGTAGACCTTCCTTGCTCTCCTCACAAAGAATTACTCTGGCAAAGTGATTGTTTTTCTTGTTTTGATCTTCAATGAAAAAGAATCCTCACTTAATGACACAGGGGTAACTGTCTCAGCAAGAAAAACAGGTACATACGTGTTGTACTTACCTTTTCAGGGCTTTGTGGCTGGGACTATTTACAGAAAAGAAGCCTCCATACTCTCCTGGGGCATGGGTAGGACTGAGCAGCTGGATGTGAGCTGTTGCTCCCTCCCTGTTGAAGACCCTTGTGTCTAGAAAGTTCCAAAGAATGCTCTGAGAGGCCAGACACACCAAACAGAATAGGCAAAAACTGACCAAACCCTCAGAAACCAAAGTCTAACAAAGATGCTTAGCTAGTTAAATATTGATCTTCAAAAAAGAACTTCCGTGGAAGGCCTGGGTTCCAGAAAAAAATCACTGTGACTAACAACTTTCATTTAACATTTGAATTCTAATGTTGCTACGTGGTGTTCCTGAACCATCTAGGTGTGGGGTGTCATTTAAGAACATACAGGGGAAAAACAGATGAGCCAGAGCTGTGTGGCTGAGTCTTTGTTTAACTGCTGTCCACAAAAACTGTGAAAGCTTAAAACATATTTATTATTGTTTTAACTCATATAGTTTGGGGCAATTTCTCTAAATAGCACAGATTACCAGGGCAGACACCCAAAGTCCAGAGCCCACTACCTAGTTTTGCCAGTGACCAGGAGCCTGTTGCCTGACAAATTGGACCTACACACCAGAGTTTGAAATCAAGAATCCTAGTCTTTATCCTTTCATCTATCTTGATTATAAGGGACAACTTTAAGAAATTCACGCCGGGCGGTGGTGGCACACGCCTTTAATCCCAGCACTAGGGAGGCAGAGGCAGGCGGATCTCTGTGAGTTCGAGGCCAGCCTGGGCTACCAAGTGAGTTCCAGGAAAGGCACAAAGCTACACAGAGAAACCCTGTCTTGAAAAACCAAAAAAAAAAAAAAAAGAAAAGAAATTCACTTGAGGGACAGTGAGATGGCTCATTGGTTAAGAGCACTTTTTGTTCTTGTAGAGGACCCAGGTTTGGTTACCAGCACTCACCTGGCAGCTTTTAGCCAGTCCTTAACACCAGTTCAAAGGGATCTTATGCCCTCTTATGGCCTCCAAGGGTACCATGTGCACACAGTGAGCATACATACATACATACATACATACATACAGGCAAAACACTCACACATAAAATAAATATACTCTTTAAAAAGTAACAAAAGGAAGTAATTCTCTTCTTTTTCAAATCCCACACCTGCATACTAAAAATAATCCATCCCTGTTTCCCACATGGCTTTTAGGAAGGCTCTGTCAAGTCAGCAGGACACTGGGAACAATTGTCTCATGGAAGGCAGTTAGCAAATGCCACCTGAGACTCAAAGTCCTCATGTCTGCCCATCTTCATGAAAGCCTTGGAAGATGCTGATGGAGCATAAAGTGGGTGATAATCCACAAATTGACCTATCTCTAGCTCACTCCGACACACTCAATAAAGCCTCTGACCATTCTTAGTCACCTCGGCTTGTTAAGTTACATGCGAAGGGAACTGGCCTCCCTACAGCAAAGAGAAGCATATGGCCATCCTAAATCTCTAGCCTTTTTCTTCACAGGGCCAGGCCTCTTGCTTTTCAGTCGGAGAAACCATAGACAAATCTCTCCAAAAGGCCTCTTTGTGGTGGTAGATCTCTGTGAGACCTCGGAGGAACGTATGTGGTCAGGGTTGGTTCTTCTAGCACCACAGCCCTTTTCAAAATCCTTCCTTTGGCAGTTAATAAATCTCTTATAATCCCTTTGGAAATATATTTTCCCTGCGAATAATCACCCTGGAAATAAGGCAGAGAAGAATACAAAACTCTGTCCCAGGAAAGCTCAGCCTGAGGTTCTCATCCAAAGCCAATTCTAGTGTGGAGTAGTGACTCCTGAGGGGAATTTCACATTTGCTATAGAAACCAGGCTTTGCCATGGCCCGGCGTGGGTGGCCTCATAGTCAGGTGGGGAACAACTGTAGGGACAGTTCTGAACCTGAGTCACTCCCAGTATGCAAGCCTGGGGAGAAAATATTGAAAAGGAATTATCTTGCTGTCTATTCTGATTTGTGTCCTGTCACTAGTTGAAAACAGGATCAGAAATATACTCTCCCAGGAAGACTAAAGTTGAGAATGCTTTCTAAAATAGGTATAGACTCTTAGTCATATGCAGCATGAATTGTTAATCTGTGAAATTTGAGTCAAAGCCTTGAGTGGGCTCTTTATTGGTTAAAAAGGCCAACATAGCTCAATGTTTTCAAAACAAAAAGATGGACACAGACCACTGACCCCGAACTAAGTAGGATTCTGGAAATGTAATTAGATAGCTTCATTGAGTTCAGTGCACTAAATTTTTATTGCATCAAGATAACTAATAACATAGAAACATGCTAACCAATAAGTGAGCTGTGTTTCATAAGCTATGCTTTAGGTGATCGTCTCCTCCCATTTTTGATAGAATAAAAACACAAACTCATTTTGCTTCCGGCTTGCATAAGCTCCCTCAATCTTTAAAAATCTATTATGGAGGTAGCAGGATGCTTAAGCGGGTAAGAGTGCCTACCACACAACTCTTTTGACCCGCTTTTGACCCCCAAGACAAATGTAAAAACCAAATGTGTTAGCACATCTATAATCCCAGGAGCAGCAGTCCTAAAGCTGGATGGGAGGAAGGGACAGGAGAATCAGCCAGAAGCTCCCACGGGCAATGCAGTGGTGGCAGAAATCACAAGAGAGACCCTGCCCCCATAACAAGGTTGAAAAGAGAGAATCAACTAAGTTGTTCTCTGACTTCCACAGGACTTCCACATGCCCCTCACTTACCTTGCCCCCTACCATGCCTAAACATATACTAAATAAAAAAGTAAAACTTCAAAAATCCAGTATAGACCAATTAATTCTATAGACTTAATATAGACTTAATTCTAACAGCTACCTTAATTTTTCACAGTAAAAGTATTAAAAATACTAAAATGAGGACCCAAGAGATGTATGTTTTGATAGATTAGCCATTTAGACTGCTAGTAAATTTTAAACCAACATTTTTCTACTATTATAATTTCTAAGTCTTTCAGGCCCCTTCGTGGGAGCACTCAGGGATCTATCCTGAGCCATTTAATGTCTGTTAGCAGATCTGTCCAGGCTTCTTATTGGCATGCATTCCTGTGCCACCCACGAAGACCTCCAAAGGCGGATCCAAGGACTGCTGAGCCGTGAACGCTGTTTTTGTGTAATTCTGCCAGTGACCACCCTTAAACCTCAAAAGAATGAAAGGAGAGCAAAGCTATGCAGAAATATATGTATTTTTAAAACCCTGAGGCTACTTACATGAATATGAGCTCTTCTACACTGTCCCCTCCTGTCCAGCCTGAGCCCTAAGGATCCAGACCTCCTCTGTGCAGTTTTAAGCTGTTTGGTCTGGGTTCTGGGCATGATCTTTGGCTGAGCTGTGTGTGCATGTGTACCAGCCTGTCGTGGGCTCACCCAGTACCCAAATCAGGACTAACCACAGCCTGAAAAAGGAAATTTTCATTTGGTGGAAAGAGTACGTGAGTTATGAGCTCTGGGTCAAAATACTTTCCTGTACTGCCTTTCCATTCTCAAATAAGATCTGTATATGCATAGCTTAGTGCCTTGTACTTTGGAAAGGCATGAGGATACCCTGATCCCATCCATCCACCATGGATTAACACACAGCAAACAAGGAGATTATATAATAGACATTTGAACCTTGACTCCTGACTTTCCTGCCAACTGCACCAACACTGAAAGCTTTGTTCCAATTTGTACTTTCAACTCTGTTCATTGTTCTGAATTAAAGTGAAAGGAACACTGGTTAATTATAAATTCACTTTGCCATAATCTGGAATAAATTAGACAACTGCCTAGTTTGCATAAATTTATTGTAATCACAAATTAGGATTTGAGACTTTGAAGGGTGCTTTCAAATTACTTCCCATCCAAACCTCTTATTTTAAAGATGAAAAATTTGAGGAACTAGCATGATTAAATGGCCTGCCCAAGTTCATATAACTAATTAAAAGCTAAGCAAGAACTAGATTCCATGTCTCCCGCTCCTCCATCAGAGTGTTTAGATTTGTTTTTATTATAGCTCAGGTTTTCATTAGTTATAATAAGAGGTACCAGTGATCTGGATTAAACAAAATGGTACATAGACCTCCTGTCTTTTTACTTGGTTCTTCAGCTCTAAAAAAAAAGGGGGGGGGGATTTGCTTGATCTCTTTCGTTATTTTTATATGCTCAGCAACATCTAACAATGAGACTTCTCAGTAGAAATGTTTTTGAGCAAATTACACTGAACTGTTGGGAAAATTAACTGATCTATCTTTTGAGAAACAGCAGGTAAATGCTGATAATCCCATCCCGGATAGAGAAGGTAGACAGGCAGCTAGGCGGAGAATAAGAGGAGGGTTTGGTTTTCTAATTTTATACCACCGAGAACAAACCACATGGAGGCGAAGGGACTTAACAGGAAGGCAGCAGCGGTGATGTTGTCACACCATGGAATAAGCCAGTGTTTCTTCCCATTGTCCTTCTCAGGTTCTTGATGAAATACATTTTAACACGTACGACTCTTGCACTTGTTCTTCTGTCTTAGCTGTGCCCCATATATGTGGTACACCTAGACCTGAGACCATAAGGTTTCCACTAGGCTGATAATGAAATCTAAGCACAGTAGTATCATCCCAAGGAGTTTTGGAACTGAGAGCCGGGGCCCCATTGTTTCCAGTCTTGGACTGTTAGTAATGTATTTGATTTTGAAGCAGTTGTGTGAAACCACAAATGATTCTGTCTCTTTCAGCGTTATGATCATGTGATTTAATGTCCTTGCTCTTTGTTTGTGTATTTTGGAGTTTTTCGTTATTGTTGTTGAGACAGAGGTTGGCTATGTAGCCTAGTCTGGACTGTGAATCCCACACCCCCTTGTAGTGAGTAGCCATTCCAGCTTTGATCCATAAATTCCAACCCCCATTGAGGCTTCGGTAACTGTCACAAGACGGGGAGAACCCTGAAGACCCGAGATCCAGATGTGCCGGCTCTCTTGGTTCCTGGACCCTGGACGCTGGAGGTAGACCGAGCAGAGTTCTCCAGAGAACACCGCTGGACTGCGCTACACCTTTCCCAGACCCTGTAAACTATCCCTTCACTTGTGAGTTACCCCACAAAATAAACCTCCCTTTTAACTACGGGGAGTGGCCTTAATAATTTCTCCAATACCCCCTACCTCAGTTCTCCAAATGCTGGGATTATAGGTGTGCACACCACTCCCAGATTTATTGTTCTTTCTCAATAGAGTAAAAATATTTATTAAATACATATCCAGGTGTCTGTTACTCTAAAGAAAGTGACTGTCTCATTGAAGCAAACTTTTTTTTTTGGTCAGTCCTTTTTTCTTTTAAATTTTTTTCATTTTACATACCAACCACAGTTCTCCCTCCCTCCCCTCCTCCCGCTCCCCCCACATCTCCTTCTCACCCTATACCCTATCCACTCTTCAGAGAGGGTAAGGCCTTCCATGGGGAGTCAACAAAGCCTGACATATCAAGTTGAGGCAGGACCAAGCCTCTCCCTGATGCATCAGGGCCAAGCAAGGTATCCCTCCACAGGGAATGGGCTCCAAAAAGTCAGTTCATCCACCAGGGATAAATCCTAGTCCTGTTGCCAAGGGCCCCACAGACAGACCAAGATACACAACTGTCACCCACATTCGGAGGCCTAGCTCGGTCCCATGCTGGTTCCCCAGCTGTCAGTCCAGAGTCTGTGAGCTCCCACTAGCTCAGGTCAGCTGTCTCTGTGGTTTTCCCCATCATGATCTTGACCTGCCTTGCTCACATAATGCCTCCTCCCTCTCTTTGACTGGATACTAGGAGCTCAGCCCAGTGTCGTTTATGCAAATTTAACACACCATGCATCTTAGTTCTTTTTCCATGGTTAGAACAGAATACCACAGATGGGTAAAAGGAGGAGGCGTCGAAGGAGCAGTAGGAGGAGCAGGAGAGGACGAGAAGGCTTTCCACATTATTAGAGGCTGGGAAGCCCAGAAGCACATCTCCAGAATCTTCCCAGGAGGGTCTTTGTGCTGCTTCCTAACATGGCAAAAGACCAAGCCAGTGGTAGGAGACAGAGGCTGCAAGCTTCTACAAGACACCCCCTCATCAACTAAGTCTCTCCCCCAGTCATGCCGTTAATTTACTCGTGAGTATAGAGCCCTCATGAGCAGATCACCTCCTAAAGGTCACATTCCCCAATTCTGTCACAAAAGCAATTCAGTTTCAACACGAGTTTGGGAAGGGGACATTCAAACCCTCTGCTATGTTCTTGTCATCATAAGCACAAGATTCAGGTCACTCGTTAGGCACCAAGAGGGGCGGGGGAATAAAAAAGAAATGTCAAGAGTTCTGCCCTTGATGACTAATTTTTCTCCTTCCTTTTTTCTCTTAATATTGCTTTTTTGTTGGTGGTGTTGTTAATTGACATATAATAATGGGACATATTTGTGGCTTAACAAACTATCTGGCGAGACAGAGCCCACATATAAGTAATATTCACATCATATCGACCTGGAGGACATTTGGTTTTATTTGGATAATGTTTTTTAATAAGTATGAAAGTTATATAATGTTGTCTGAGCATGTACGTGTTGGTACACATGTGTGTGAAGATTTGTATGCATGTGTGTGCACATATGTGTGAAGTCCAGAGGTCAACCTCTGATGTCATTTCTCAAGAGCCATATACCTTTAAAAAAAGTCTTCTTAATTTCATGTATGTAGTGTGCGCACGCGCGCATGCGTACATGTGTACCTCGGTGGGCATGTGGAATTCAGGATAACTTGTGGGAGCTGGTTCTTTCCTTTCACCATGTGGGTCGTGGGGATGAAACTCGGGTCGCCAAGCTTGTCAGCAAGTGCCTTTACCAGCTGAGTCATCGCAATGGTTGGCCTTATTTTTGAAGACAGGGTCTCTAATGTGCCTGGAGCTCACTGAGTACACTAAACTGGCAGGTCAGCAAGCCCTAGGGATCAGCCTTTCCAACTCCATAAACACTCAGAGAAAACTAAATGTCACCAAGAGTAGAAACACACATATATCCTGATGCAGAGCAGCGAGTCAAACTCAACCAATCTCCACCTCACACACTGAGGAGGTGAACCCAGGACACTTCACACAAAGCCGCATATTTGGAGCCCAATGCTTTCAGGTTTTACTCTTGGGAATCTTACAATAGTATCTTGATTTGGGATGTCATGGGTGAAGTCCAGTGGGACAGTAGGGCTGACAGCCATGTCATTGGCTGTGACTAGGCAGGGGCAAGCCTCCCCCGTTCCCTCACCCAGATCCTGATCACTTTCCAGCTATGAAGTTTAACAATCCTATGGCTCACCCCATTTCTCTAGACCCCACTACCCAACTGAGTTATATAGATTCTGGTTGGTGAAGGAACACAACTAGGTAATCACAAACCCAAATACATAAGTCTCTGCGTAGCTATGAAGCTCAGCATCTACTCCCAAGTACCCTCCTCCCATGCCTGGAGGCATTCCTTCTTCTTTCTGAGGAAGACATGCATCTGTCTGTTTCTTCTGGCCCACTAAAGACAGAAAGTTTCTTAGGGTGTACTCTCATGTTGGCATTTAAAAACGACACAGCACAATAGACAAATGAACAGGAAAAATACAGCAAACACTTAATGCTTATTTTTTTTCTTAGAGTGGCATTCAGTAGCAAATGAAGCACCATGACAAGGTCAAGGAGAGAGAGAGAGAGAGAGAGAGAGAGAGAGAGAGAAAACAGCATAAAAGCTGCATGTGCTGCATGTGCACCTTTGGCACCATTATCTTCATGATTTTAGGTATTGGGTCCCACATGTTTGTCTTGCAGTGAGTTCTAAAAAATCATGTAGTCAGCCCCACAAACTGGGCAGTGGTGGCACACACCTTTCATCCCAGCTCTCAGGAAGCAGAGGCAGGCAAATCTCTGAGTTCAAGTCCAGCCTGGTCTACGAAATGAGTTCCAGGACAGCCAGGGCTACACAGAGAAACTCTGTCTTAAAAACAAACAAACAGAAAATTATGTAGTCAGCCCTGAAAGGCAAAATAGGAGTTCTGCCCTAAAGAAGTTTCCCAATGGCCAGAGGGATGGCTTATGGGTGAAGGTACTTGCCTCCAAGCCTCATGGCCTCAACTTAATCACTAGGACCTAGAAGGTAGAAGGAGATAACTGCCTCTTGCAAGTTTTACTCTGACCTGCACACACACACACACACACACACACACACACACACACACACACAGAGAGAGAGAGAGAGAGAGAGAGAGACAGAGACAGAGACAGAGACAGAGACAGAGACAGAAAGCAAGAGACAGAGTTTTCTGGCCTTGGGGTATATCTCCATGGTAGAGCATTTGACTAAGTTCTGTCCAGTGCATCAGAACAAACAAATGAAAAAGTGAAAAATCTATATATTTATTAGGCACTTTAGTACCTTTTAAAAGGTTGCCTTTTTATGTCTCTTTATAAAAATAAATAAGTAGGAGCTATCCAGATGGCTCAGTGGTTATGAGCACTTCTTGCTCTTGCAGAAGACCTGGTTTCCATCACCCACACGGTGGCTCAGAAATGTCTGTGACTGCAGTTCCAGGGTGTCTGGCTGACACTGATTTCTGGCTTCTTAATGTTCCAGGCACATGTGTAGTACACCTATCTAAATGCAGGCAAAACACTCACACACATTAAATAAAAATAAATAATCTTTTATTTTAAAAATGATAAATAAGCATTGATACCAACTATTGGCAGCATAAGTCTTACATGCTGCCAGCGCAACAGTGCCAGCACAGAAAGAACATTTATTCCATAACTCCCCAGGTAGAATAACATAAGCTCCAGAATCAGTCATGGGTTGTGGCAAAGTAGGACCTTGCATCGGTGATGCCTGGGGATAACAAACATCACTGCCCAGTACAATTCCTGAGTGACACAGGAAACCAGAAACAAAGCACATGGTTCTGTGTATCTTTGTGGCTTTAACTGGGCATAAATGTTCCAAGTAGACATTTATATGTGGCAGTGTGTGCTTATAGGGATAGATTATCAAATGTCTAACCTATTACATACACAAACAGAGAGCTCTCTGTTAAAAATGGGCATGTGTTGAACACCAGTACTGGGAGAGATCTGTGTCATGAGTAGTAGCTCATAAACATCAAGAAGCATCTCTAATGAAGATCCCAATAAAATTTACGTCAACACATCCACATTATTATCTTTTCCCCTGAGTAAATCTATCTGAAGTCAAACAGAACAATAACAACAGAAACCTTTATAAAACAAGAATGGGCATTATCTCTTTTTAAGAAGTATACTTAGAGTTTATAGGGTTCAAACTGATATAAATCATGAAAGTTGATTAAATTGAATAGTGACACCTCAAGCTTCCACAATGCAGGGAAGTATATAATTAAAGATTTCTCTGAAAGTGTAAACAAATGGATATGCTATGTAAGATTACATCTTAGCACTTTGGTTTTCTTGGTTATCATTTTCCCGGTTCCTTTTTGATCACAGGGAGATGAAGCGCCATGAAGCATCGTTGAGTTACTTACGTTGGTCTTGACATGGATCTTAGTGTTATATTTTCCCCCTCTATTTTCAGCTACTCCTTCCAATGCTAAGAAAAAAAATCATTGGGGACACAGAGAGAGAGATACAAAGAAACTAAATTACACACACACACACACACACACACACACACACACACACACACACACAATCACCAGCAGAACTAGAAAACATCTTATTTCCTCGAGTCTAAACACTGAGTCTCCCCAAAGAGGATCACAGCTTCAGCAGATGATTTTCCTGGGGTGCATTCCAATGACAATGAATTGGGAAAACTGTAAATGCCGCTAGTAAGTGCTAATATGAGCTGTGAGCACCAAGAACTGAACCCAAATCCCAACTTGAAGCATTCTGTATCAGTCCTTCTTCAAGTTTCCCTGAGGCCTCCTGGAAATTATTATAGCTCTAGAAAGAGACTCGGTTGAAAAAACTTGGCACCAGGGCTGGAGAGATGGCTCAGAGGTTAAGAGCACTGACTGCTCTTCCAGAGGTCCAGAGTTCAATTCCCAGCAACCACATGGTGGCTCACAACCATCTGTAATGAGAGCTGATGCCCTCTTCTGGCCTGCAGTCATACATGCTGTATACTAAATAAATAAATTTAAAGAAAAAAAAAAAAGAAAAAACTTGGCACCAATTGTGCAAATAAAATGATTACTTTTTCCTTTTCACAGAATTTAGTTTTGCAAAACATCAGTTCAGAAGCTGGGGATGCAGTGGTTCTTAATTATGACAATGCTAAATTAATGCTTAATTAAACAAATGCTAGGAAGCCTCATGTTTTGAGTGGAATGAACAAGGTTCCTACCGTCTGTCGTTTTGCAATTGTAAAACCTTTCTTTGCACAGTAGATGTGCTAAGAAGTTGTGATTGGTTTATTCCCTAACAAGCACTTTTTATGAAAACTGTCATCATCCTAACTATTGTCAAAATGAGGAAAATATGACAAAATAGATATAAAAGGAGCAGAATTTCCAAGTAGGTTTTGAAAGGGTCCTGATTTCATTGCTGTCCATTTCCTCACTCAAAACACATTAAAGTTGGCACCCATTCTAACACTAATATCATAAAGCGGGGGTAGGCTGGTAGATAAATGTATGTTCCCCGATTCCTAAGATAGTTTGGTGCCTGGTGATGCCTTGAAAACCTATATAGACAAGTTAAGAACCAACACAAGAAAGGATTTGCTTTCATCTCGGATGAAATACAGATGAGTGCAGATCTTCCTTTTCTGCTTGCCTATTGGGATAATGATGTTACTTAGATTAAGATTCATGTGATAACAAGGTACAGTACTCCTTACTATAAGCATTTCAGATTTCAACCACTAAAATTACTTATAGTGTATAAAAATAAAAATCTGCACATAAATATAAATCTGACTTGTAAAATACTTATTTAATCCACATATTTCTTTTCAATGCTGTGGTCATGAGCCTAACCTAAAACTGCAGGATATTCTAACAAGACAGCTGCCGACTATGTATCAGTCCCAGTTTCTGCTTCCCTCTTGCTCAGTGCTAACACTAGGTCCTCCAAGTCATGAAAGGGCACTTTTCCCACACCCAACTCAAGATCTTAATGAATAAAATTATTTTATCATTTTAAAAGGTTTATCCCCTTTCTTCTGGCTGTCAAGGGTAAGTCTTATTTCGTGCATATTATTTTTATCATTATTGTGATCAAATATGTAACAGAAACATGTGACAAAGAATTTATGTTAGCACATGGCTTCAGGGGGGTTAGTTCACTGTCACTTGGTCCCATGCACTTGAGTAGAATGTGATGATGACCTCAGCATGTGGCAAAGCAACTTCTTGATCTCCAAGTGAACAAGAAGGCAAGAGAGAAGAAGGGACAGGGTACCAAATATAACCTTCAAAGTCACACCCCAGTGACCACCAGCTGAAAGCAAGCATTCAGCATGCAAACCTGTGGGGAACATTTCACATACAAACCATAACAAATACTGTTACCTGAGGCGAAAATGCTCCTTTGGCTGTTCCTGGTTTCTAGATCATGATAATGAGACTCCGGAATCATTCTGCGGTAGATTTAAAAAGCCATGAAAGTCACATTGTGTTCACAAATCTTAATCAAAATGTCAAGCTCCGGAATCTCCTTAAGTGGCACTTTGTCTCTTTGCAATAGAAATTCTTTGGGGAGCACACATGTGGATTTTGCCCATAAGTATCCAATAAGCATTTTTTGTACAGTTATGTCTCACCCATTAGAAATGCCCTCAATTTAGAATTTAAACCCATGGGGTGAGTATGTAATTCAAACTGGGCCAATCAGAGGCTTTTCTTTCTGGAGTATTAATTGGGACCAAGTAATGAGGACTACCAAAAAAAGAAAAGAAAGAAAAAAGATCAAGTGCATTCGTTCCCATGACAATCACTTTACAAACTATCTCCAGATTCCTGTTGCTTGTGTTTCTGAAACTACTCTTTTTAAAAATTAAGATCAATTAAACTTTTCCTTTCAACATTGCATTGTAGATTAAATTGAGTTCATCATCAAATTAATCTGACAAAGCCTCCTCATTCCTAGAGAGCCATTATTTAGGGATTTGTCAAACAAATCTTTATGTTTTTGTCCACTCAAGACTCAACTATGTGAATACTTCTGCTGAAGAATTCAATTTTTAATTAATTTTTTAAAATGTTGTTCTTTTCACTGGCACATAATAATTGTGTATATTTATAGGACATTACCTAATGTTTCAAAACGTGTCTGTATTGGGAAATGATCAAATCATGATATTTGACATATTCATTACCTCAAATATTTATCATTTTTTAAAATTTATTTATTTTTATTTTATGTATATGGTGTTTTGCCTGAATGTATGTCTATGTGTGTTCCCACAAAGACCAGAAGAGGGTATCAGATCCTCTGGAACTGGAGTTACAAGTGGTTGTTAGCCACCATGTGGTGCTGGAAACTGAACTCAGATCCTTGGCAGTAGCAGCAAGTGCTCTTAAGCACTGAGCCCTCTCTCCAGGTCCCAAATATTTATAATATTTAATAAAATATGTTTGTTAATTTTTGAGAATTTCATACATGCCTACACTATGTTTTGATCATATTCACTCCCCATTCTTTCCCTAACTCCTACCAGACCCATCTCCCATCCCCTCCCAGTATCAAGTCCTTTGTTGTTGTTTTACAACCACTGAGCCCAGTTTGTGCTGCCCACACACTCACGGTCAATATACCAAGAGCCACATCCTTAAAGAAAACCGACTCGCTGTCAGCAGCCGTCAACTGACAATCGCGCCTAGCTTTGGGTGGGGGCTCATGAACCCCTCCCTTATCTATGCTGTAATGTTGACTGGGGTTGATCTTATATAGGTCTTGTGCAGACAACCACAGCTCTGTAGTTCACAATGCCACAATCTTGTCATGTCAAGAATATATTTGAATCTGCATCCAGCACAAGAGGAAAACATGCAATATTTTGTCTCTCTGCCCCAATCCCTTAAAAAAAAATAATTTCTTAATACTAATCTTCCCAGCCCTGGGCTCCACTTTACATCATATTCTGGTGCAGGGGGCATCTGTTTCTTCTTAATATTCATCACTACAATGTCTTTTTCCATCTCTTCCTCTTTGGAGCCTCAAAGCATACCAGAGACCCTTCTCTCCAGTTAGCAAGGGAAACACAGTATTTCTAATATTTATTATACAAGATAACTAGCTCAAAAATGTGTCTCATAAAAGGTCATTTCATACCCAAATCACAAAGCCATTAATTTGCTTACTTTAAAGCAACTAGAATACAGGAGTGATGAGTGGGGTGCATAGATGAAGCAGACTGGGCATGGATAAACATTGAGATGGTGGTGAGTCTGTGATGTAATAAGACATACTTTCAAAAAATGAGAAGATAACATTTGCAAAGTCGACATAAAATTAGTTATTGTTTATTTCCTCTGGGGATAGATGTGTCCTTCAAAAAGCTATTGAATATCTTTTACAAATGGCAAGAAGATAAATACAAGTATTTATTGCCCAAACACACTCTTTAGGAAGGCCTGCTGAGATAGCTCCATAAGACATCTAAATTCTAAATAACTCATAATTTCAAATAACTAATGCTTGTCCTTTCCTTTCTGAAGTTTCTCACGTGCAGTCCCCTCTCCTGGGATACTTGTCCCTTACTCCCGCTCCCTCCCATATTTACCTGCTAAGTTTTACTGGCATTTCACATTCCACTTACTTTATAATGCAGAATTCTCTAGACTAACTTAGGTTCCCACTATGTGCCCTCTGAGCATGCTTTTCTTTCCCGTCTCAAGAATTATCACATATTATGTGCATTATTTATGTCAAATTGTGGACTCCATGGACACCATAACAAAATACACATTGCTCTTGACTGTAGCCAGAATGTTTAATCACAGTGCTCAGAATATTAAAGGCATTCGACAGATTTTTATTGACTGGATGGTTGAATGACTGAATGAAACCAGGTGATATCATCCACCTAATTCCTAGCCAGAAAGCAAGCTGTCAATCAACGTGTGCTGGGTGAAGGAAGGAATGGAGAGATAGAACTTACCAGGGTGGTGCCTCAAGGCAGCAAGGAATGTGA
>CABHPP010144185.1:0-33595 GCA_902168425.1 Peromyscus attwateri | reverse complement strand
ACTTAAAAAGTCCAAAATAACTTTTAAAAATGAGCGTGTCTATCTTTGAAGATGAGAGGGGGTTTTTGTTTTCTATTGAACAGACCTCTGTATTTTCAAAATGTTCTTCGAAACCTCTTATAACCTTTTCAATAATGAAAAATCTCTTTGGGTTTACCTACCTACTCGATATGACAGTTATTTCCTGGTACATATTTTGATGGAAATTTTACACATATGTTAGTAAAACATGAGATTGATGTTAACATCATTTTATTTGGTGATTTTTTTTTTCTGCTTGGAATAAGGCCATAAAAGGTTAAGGTGGCCCTACTTCCTACAGTTATGCTAGTGTGAGAACCTCACTCATCTCTACAATCAACAGGCAGGAACATGAAAAATAGTACCTTAGCAAGCTCCCAGATGCAGTAGCAATGTATCAGCCCCATAGTGCCTTAGAAATGGATAGGTTGGGGTCCCCTCAGCTCACAGCCTGATGAAGGAACAAGAAAGTCTGGATTGAAATGACAGTTCTTGGAGTTGGTGTGACTCTGTGATAGAATGCCTGCTAAGCATGGGCAAAGCCCTGGAGTTTTATTTTGTTTTGTTTTGTTTTTTTGTTTTTAGTGTTTGTTTGGTTTCAGTTTTTTCAAGACAGAGGTTCGTAACAGTCCTGACTGTCCTGGAACTCACTCTGTAGACCAGGCTGGCCTCGAACTCACAGAGATCCACCTGCCTCTGCCTCCTGAGTGCTGGGATTAAAGACATGGGCCACCACCACTCCCCCGTGTGTGGTGCTCAAAAACAAAACAAAAACAGAGCCACTCTATTTTGTTCCCAAAAACTGTAAATAAAGCTGGGGTTTTAGTTACATTTACTTATTTGTTTGTCTTTGTTGTTTTGTTTTTTGAGAGACAGGGTCTTACTAGACAGACAGACTAGGCTGGTGTGGAACTCTCAGAGATCTGTCCACCTTTGGCCTTTGTTTCCTACATTGCTAGGATAAAAAGAATGTGAGACCAGGGGTTGGGGATTTAGCTCAGTGGTAGAGCGCTTGCCTAGCAAGCGCAAGGCCCTGGGTTCGGTCCTCAGCTCTGGAAAAAAAAAAAAAAAAGAATGTGAGACCGTGCCCGGCTGAAGTTAGGGTTCTTGTGACGATGTGGGTTTGAATAGAAATATTATCTGAGGGGCAAAGGTACAGTTCTGAGAAAGAGCAATTGTTTACCATGTGCAAGTTCAGGTTCATTCCCCCAGCTTTTTTGCTTTTTTTCTTTGTTTCTGAGACAGGGTTTCTCTGTGTAACATCCCTGGCCGTCCTGGAACTCACAGAGATTTGCCTGCCTCTGCCTCCCGAGGGCTGGGATTAAAGAAGTGCGCCACTACTGCCCACGGGCCAATATTTTGTCTTTTTAAGTGTATGGTGCATGTGCATGTAAGTGCAGGTGTCCACAGAGGCTGGAGGTTTTGGATCCCCCAGAGCAGTTACAGGCAGTTATGGGGTACCTGATGTGGATGCTGGGAATTGAACTCAGGTCCTCTGGAAAGATAATATGTGCTCTTAACCACTGAGCCGTCTCTCCAGCCCCTTCTTATGCTCCTTTCTATTTGATCTTTTTAATCTGCTGTGGATCTGTAAGCCAGTAACCCAGATTTCCACCACCCACATGGTGGCTTGAAACTGTCTATGACTCTAGTTCCAGAGAATACCATACCCTCTTCCAGCCTCTGAACCAGTGCATAGATTTACATGTAGATCAAACATTTTTTAAAAAAAAATTCTTTTTTAATTTCTTTAAAATTTAGCCTAGGGCCATGTATTATTACAGCAGCCGAATGGCTTGTGTTATATCTCACTGATCTGTATTGTGATAACCAAGCCCCCAAACACTTTGCTTTAGGCACATTCAAGGAAAGAACACAGGAGACCACACACAAGAAAACCTCACAATAACAAACACTTTCAAACTGGAATATAATGAAAGTGATAACTGGCTCCACCAAATAGGATCATTTGGAACACTCCCATCTTCACACCGTCATCTGTAGATGCTATCAATTGCTGATTTACTAGTTGAATATCCCTAATAAAGAAATTCAGAAATCCAAAATGTTCCAAAACCGAGTAATCCCAGCACTTGGGAGGCTGAAGCAAGAAGACCTCAAGTTCAAGGGCAGCCTGGGATATGTGAGTGAGTGTGTGTGTGTGTGTGTGTGTGTGTGTGTGTGTGTGTGTGTGTGTGTTTAAAGAAAGAGTCTGTCTTTAAAGAGGGGGGGATACCTTTTCAGGATTAGCACCTCAACAGCACAATGAAGAATAAATCAACCTAACCATAGTGGCACACGCCTTTAATCCCTGTGCTCAGGAGACAGAAGTAAGAGGATCTCTATGAGTTCAAAGCCAGCCTCTGTAGCTGAAGTTGTCCTGGTCCTGCCTGGCCCACAGTCAGGACAAATCTCTCCCACTCACCTCCCCCAAGTAAACACACAAAGACTTGCATTATGGCCGTGGCAGGCTTCTTGCTATCTGTTCGTATATCTTAAATTAACCCATTTCTATAAATCTATACCTTGCCTCATGGCTTACCAGTATCTTACATCATGTTTCTCCTCGTGACGACTGGCAGCGTCTCCCTGCCTCAGCCTTCCACCTCCCAGCATTCTCCTCCTCCTTGTCCCGCCTACACTTTCCTTCCTGCCTGGCTACTGGCCAATCAGCGTTTTATTTATCAATGAATCATAGCAACATATATTTACAGCATACAGGACATCCCACAGCACTGGTCTACATAGTGAGTTCCAGGACAGCTAGGACTACATACAGAGACCCTGTCTCAAAAGAAAGAGGTTGGGGAGGGAAAAGGAGGAGGAGGAAAAAGAAGAATTGTTCTGAAACCTGGTAGTTTTTGAGTATCAGCATAGGAGTAGGAAGGGGGCCAGCTGTTCCAGCTGTGGAAGGAGGGAGGATCAGCCTGGGGAACTAAGGTAGGAGCATCCTGACAGGAGCAAAGTGCAGGTTCAGTGTGTTGTTTTGTTTTGTTTTTCATGGGAAGATCAGATTTTATTTAAGGAGGATTTACTACAGTGGAGATTTATAAGGGAGGAACGCTCAAGCTCAGCTCCAAAGACAACCTTTTTGGGAGAGGCTGGCATGTGGGAAGGGGTGTGTGTGTGTGTCTGGAAGCTGAGAGCAGGTGTCTTCCTCTGTTGCTTTCCTCCTTATATTTTTAGACTGTGTCTCTCTGAGAGCCTGGAGCTCAGCACTTCTGCTAGACTGGCTGACCAGTGAGCTTCATGAACGTCCCGTCTCTGCCTCTCCAGCATTAAGAACATGTGCCACTGTGGTTTTTGTGTGGGTGCTGGGGACCAGAACTCAGGTCTCATGCTTACTCAGCCATCGGAGTATCTTTTGGTGTTTATTAGGGACTAGGGGGGTCCAGCCTCTCAGTAGTCCCCTCCTAGGGTCCGGAAAGAATCTACAACCAGCTGATAAGTAATCTTTGAAGAAAAGAAATGAATCCACATACACAAAACTCCTTAGTCCATACACTTTCTTATTCTGAGTCAGTTCTCTCTACAAGCTTCTATTCTGCTCCCATGCCTAGCTCCTTTTTTGCCTGATTTCTCTCTACATTTATCTGCTGTCCCCTCTAGGTTCTATCTTAATTCCTTCATCTTAGTTCTGCCCCTTCTAGGTTCTCATCCATCTAGTTCTTTCCCATCTTAGCTCCTCTCTCATCTCCTTCTCTCTCATCTTGTTCTTCCCCATCTGGCTCTTCCTCATCTTCCATCTCGTTCCTCTAGTACTCTCTTCTAGCCCTTCAATCTAGTTCTTCCCCATCTCAGTTTGTTCCTCTCTAGTTCTTACCCATCTAGTTCTTCCATTCTCTTTTCTCTTCTCCTCATGCCCTGGGAGTCCCGGTATATATACACTTACAAGCAGTAATCCCTTGGCAGTGCAAAAACAGGCTTCCAGGGTCAAACGGAGGGGTGATAAG
Source organism: Peromyscus attwateri (assembly GCA_902168425.1). Lineage (NCBI taxonomy): Eukaryota > Metazoa > Chordata > Mammalia > Rodentia > Cricetidae > Peromyscus > Peromyscus attwateri. The sequence goes on along the minus strand of CABHPP010144185.1, from coordinate 29,621 downwards.
AATCATATAGAGAGGCAGTAATTGTTAATTATCATTTACAACCCAAAAGGGAAATGACTAATAGGGAAATTAACTAGAGGCTAAATTCAGGTAATATCTCAGAAGAGGGATCTTATGTGCTCAACCTTAAATGTGATTGGTAGAAAATGTTAAGAATCTATACGTTGCTAGGTCAATGGGAGAAAACAAAACTTCTTTTTTCCTGTGGCTCCTATCTGTCCAAGCTATCTGCCATTTTGCTGCAGGGTGGGGGAAGGTGTGCTTGGTCGCTAGGCAACCTGTGTACAGCTAGATGCCTCTGGTAATAGTTAAAGGGAGATCTGGAACTAGAGGTAAGATTTGGGAAAGGAGATAGTTAAGCTTAATTGGCACATCTGCCAGGCCTTCTCAAACAGGTAGTCTGGATGTTTAAGTTTGTTCTTACAGAGTACAGAGGTATCTCTGATAAGGTACTTTACTCCTTCTGGGGATGGACCTGGCCGGATGCTGCCAATGATGATAATTACAGGGAGGCTTGAACTGGGGTTCTGACCGTGCATAGCTGTCAGCACACAGGTTATCTAAATATTCCTTTAGTAGAGGGGAAATGGTGCCCAATAAATGATGAAAAAGCTACAGTAGCACACAAGAAACTCATAGCAGGAAACGGCTGACAATCAAAAGCCAAGGCTCCTTGAGCCTCAGCTTGACCTCTAAGAAGGCCCTTGGCTTCTTCCAGGTATTAGCTTTGTCATAATCAGCTGAAATCCTACTTTGTACCTTTTTGCGGCTTGCAGCAGATGTTTATACTTAAATGGGGTTAATATTGTTCCTGGAAATATCTGTGGTTCATTGAGTGATATGTCAGGAGCCTGGACACAGAGATCAGGCTACAGCATCTTCGCATGCCAGGTGTGTGACCTTGACCCAGTTACTTAACCTTCCTGGCCCCCAGATTCTTTTTCAACTAAAAGGGATAGTAAAAATCTAACGAGTCTCTGCTGTTTCAATCTGTGCATCACCTGCTCCTTAGAGGATTCACTCTCTCCTTAAATTCTGTATCAGCTCAGTAAATGCTGATTTTTATTGGTATCACATTAGTAGCCATACAAGACATAAGTTATGTCTCTGCAAAAGAAATCTACAGTATCATGGTAAATGCAGCCACTGCCACCTGTTCCCTCTATTTGCTATTACATAGGTCTCGGAGAGGACACGAGTTAATAATTCACTGGCAAGGCTCCCCTCCACATGGCCAGGCACACTTAGAAGCCTAACAGCAAACTAATTCACTTTCTGTGCCTCACATATGTTCTTTTTGCCCTTCCCTCTCATCGGGCATTTCTGTAACCATCCTGCAGCCCTCTCTAACTAGTATAGTAGCCCCTGTTGTGAAACTGATCATATCACACGTAATGGCAGAGCTGACCCCAGAGATTACAGGATAATGTGGGTGATGGGCATAGTTTAGCCAAAGTCTATATACCTGTCAATTACTACCCACAGTTCTATGCTGCACAGAGCTCTGTCCAAAGCCAGGCTCCACCACTGCCTTTGCCAGAAGCAGCACGGGCTGAACCTATAATCTTCCTCCATCTTCTTCATTCCTTGTTTTTATTTTCATTCTTCTCTTTCCGTCTGCAATAATCACAACTTGAATGCTGGCTGGTGACACCTATGACATTAGCTGTCTGTGGGGACATCACTTATCTCCTATCAACATGATTGGCTTCCTCCTTGTCCTACTCCTGAAAATTAAAAAAGAGGGGGAGGGTTTGCAGGCCTGAAATCCCACCAGTTAGGAGGTCGAGGCAGGAGGATTAGGAGTTTAAGGCCATCCTGGGCATAGCAAGTTCAAGGTCAACTCAAGCTTCGTGAGACCTCGTTTTTAAAAGTACCATAATGGGAAAAAAAAAAAAAAAAAAAAAAAAAAAAAAAAAAGAAAAGAAAAGAAAAAAGCTGGCAAGGTGACTCAGTGGATAAAAGCACTTCAAAGCCCCAGGACCTAAATTTGATCCCTGGTGGGACCTACATGGTGGAAGAGAACCAATTCTTGTCCTGCAATTGTCCTCTCTCTCTTTCACACACACACACAGTCTCAGAACTGGAATCACATCACAAGCACAGGGTGCATACCTGAGAGATTGGTAGGCCACTGTACCTATGGTTCAGATATATTTAAAAATTACTGAAGTTTCTTCTTGGAAGATGTGAGTGGAATTTGTTTGTTTTGCTAACTTTGAGACCTTGTAAGTACAGAGACAGAAATGGGGGTGGGGGAAACCCACCCATAGGTTGCTTTTACTATCCCAGATAGGGTTCGCTTTCTGATTAGAGGATTCTGTCCACTGTTATATTACTCCAAAGCAGTTAATTTCCATGACCATTCTGTTGCCTTGGGTTAAAAAAGAAAAGATAAAGTAACCGGCTGGGATGTAGCTCGGTTGGTAAAGTTCTTGCCTAGCATGAAGCAAGTACTAGGCTGACTTCCCAGCTTCCTATAAATGAGGTGTGGTGGCACATGCTTGTTATCCCAGCTCTTAAGAGGTAAAGGAAGGAGGGTCAGAAGTTCAAGGTCATCCTCTTTAACTGCATTAAGATCCTGCCTCAAAAATAAACAATCAGCTGGAAGCAGAAAGCAGACAGATCTCTGTGAGTTCAAAGCCAGCCTGGTCTATATGTTCCAGGCCAGCCAGGGTTACATAGGGAGATCCTGTCTCAAAATAAATAAGTAAATATAAAAATAAAATAAATCAACTTAAAATAGGGTTGTAGTAGGCTACTGGACTGTAGTTATGCCATCTCATGAAAGTATTCCTAAGAATACTTTAAGTGGGGCTTTGGGAGCCCAGTGCCTATGGTGGGACACCTTGCGCAGCCTTGGTGCAAGGGGAGGGGCTTGGACTTGCCTCAACTGAAAGTACCAGGTTCTGTTGACTCCCCATGGGAGGCTTTGCCTTGGAGGAGGTGGGAATGGGGGGCTGGAGGAGGGAGGAGAGGGAGATCTGTGGTTGGTATGTAAAATGAATAGAAAATTTCTTAATAATGAAAAAAAAAGATAAAATAGGGAGAAATACACTTATGGATACAGAACAAAGTGAAAGGGAAAAAAAAGAATACTTTAAGTGTTAAAACTATCTTGAGTAAAACTGATCTCTGGACCAGCCCTAAATCCCTGTGCAATGTGACCCTGAGCTAAAGGTTAACCATCTGACTATTTAACTGTTATCTCTCCCCTCGAGTAAACAACACTTGCTTTCTGTACACATCACAGAAGACTGGGGGGGGGAGGGGGGTTGGCGACAGGACACAGGCACAGAATGACCAGAACCTCCCTGGCATTCTCTGGTGCATGACAGAGGGTGTAATCCCACCCCATTCCCTCCAGCTCTCCCTGGCCACCCCCAACACATCTCCCATCTCTCTCCCTCCTCATCCTTTTTTTAAAAGCCTACTAAACCTTCTAGTGCTGTCTATACGCCCATGTTTGTGGAGGCGTCCGCTGAGGCTAGGGCAACCTACCAATGGCCACCGTCTCCCAAAGCAACTTTCTGTCCCTCAGCAGCCACCAGCTGCCATCAGGTCCTTCGCTAGGAGAGGGCTACCTCACTCCATGCTGGAACTTCTGACTCTCTTGATCTTGTAAAGGTCTTATAACCATGACTTCCATGAGTTCGTGAGTGTAAAAATGTTGAAAAAAGAAAGAACTCTTTGGTTAAAAAACAATGGCTTTGTATATTCAGAAAATAATTTGGGGGTCTGAAGAGATGGCTCAGTGGTTAAGAGTACTTGTTACTCCTGCAGAGGACCCAGGTTCAGCTCCCAATACATACAGGATGGCTCACAAACATCCATAATTCCAGGGAATCTGACACCCTCTTCGAACCTCCAATGGCACCAAACACGCATGTAGAGCACACACACACATACATACATGCAGGCAAAATACTCATACACATATTTTCTATATTATAGATTATGGAATTTATAATTATATTTATTTTGTATTTATATATAAATATATGTATAATTATATTTTATTAAATATTAAATAAACATAAATATTAAAACAGTATGATAGTGGTCATTTGGGTGCTGGAGAGATGGCCCAGAAGTTAAGAGCACTTGCTGCTCTTCCAGAGGACCTGAATCAGTTCCTGGAACCAGTGTCTGGAAGCTTAGAATTGTTGGAAGATATTTGATCACACTGTGAACCCGAGTTTGCAGTTTCTTAATTAAATAAAATTAACCTTGGGTCAGGAGGCTGAGTTAGCAACTAGTTGACAGAAAGTAACCATAGAGCAACTGGGGGCATCTGGGAGAGACAGAGGGGTGCACCAGGAGGAGGGAGGGATTTGGAGTGGCATGGCTTTTTTTTGTTTGGTGGAGTGGAAGGATGCTCTCTTTGGGAGATGTCAGCAAGAAGAGAAGGTTAGATAGTTGCTACTCAACCTCTCTGAGCTAGCAGGTTTCCACCCCAGCCTTTGAATCTTGAGTCTTATTTATAAATAGAATGATGAGATTTAGTTAAAGCTACTTTTAGTGGCAGCGGCAGAGCCAGTGCCTGCGAGAACAGAATTCCTGCCAGGCTGCAGCACATGTATACAGATAAACAAAACACTCATTCACATAATTTTTTTAAAATAAATAAAATAACTTTATTGGGGGGGGCAGCCTTGGTTGCTCACACTTGTAATCTCAACACTCAGGAGGCTGAAGCAGGAGGATTGCTGAAAGTGATAGGTCAGCCTCGGCTAACAGAGTTAAGATTTTTTCTAAAAAGAACAAAACATAACTTTTCATCGTGAAAAACTGAAAATAGAGAAATGTAATAAACTATTGTCCAGACTCCTGTGGCCATTTTGCCATACTTGTTTTATCCACTCATTGTTCTTTCTTTTCAGCTCAGTAATGTTTTAATATTTTTTCCAAGAATATCACATCTTTATGTACCTATAAAAATGAGGACAGTACCTATGCAATCACAGTAATACTGCATATTAATTTTGCTCAAAATTAGTCATTCATAGTTGGTTTGCTCAAAGCAGCCAAACAAGGTCCATCATTTAATGTCATTGAATGTTTAGAACAGGACAAGGCAGACAGTTCTGTTCCTACCAGGGTGCCCACGGTTCTCAATGCAATGAGCTAACTAAAATTGCTTACTTTCTAAGCAATGTAAATGATACAGCAATGAGTTTGAGGTATAGCTCAGTTTAGAGACTATGCTTCAGTACATGAGGCCCTGCATTCAATCCTTAGCACAGAGGTTGGGGAGGAGCCCAGGAGGATTAGGGGGAGGAAGGGGAAAAAGAGGAGCCGGGGAAGGATGGGGGGAGGGAAGAGAGGGTGATGTTTCACCTCCTTACAGTGGCTGAGCTTTAAACAACTAGGGGCCTGCGCTAATGCCTTAGCCTTGGGGGAATTCTGATTCTCCCCCACCCCACCCCACAATGGCTCTGTTGCTGCTGCTAAAGATAGTTCTAACCAAATCTCTATAGCTCTAATAAAACTCAAGATTTTCAAAGGCTAGAGTGAAAACCTGCAAGTTAGAGAAGCAACTGGCTGACTTTCTCCCTTTATGGTGACCCAGAAATCACCTGCTTCCACACCACGCCAACTTAAAAAAAAAAAAAAAAAATCCATGCTAGGCTCCTCCCTCCACTTCCTGTCAACCAGTTGCTAACTCCGCCTCTCTGAGCCCAGGTTAATTCCATTTAATCCAAATGCAACACATCTTTACATAGTTAACACATGCGGGGTGAACAAATGTAACACATCTTTGCCTGATTAAATATTCCACAACGGGAGGGGGAGGAAGCGGAAAGGCAGATGCCCTTGAGAAATCTAACAATGACACTTTCCCTTGCTTTGTTTTTGGATTTTTGTTGTTGTTGTTGTTTGTTTGTTTGTTTGTTTTGGTTTGGGTTTGGTTTGATTTGGTTTGGGTTTGGTTTGGTGTTTGAGACCAAGATAGCCTCTCAACCTCTTGAATACTGTAATTACATGCATGCTCCACCGTGCCTCAGCTCTGCATAATGTTCCTCAAGGAGAGAGACCGAGCGGCGGCGGCAGAGGGGGAGGGGTGGAGAAAGTGCCTGAGGAGGGACGCTTTTTACCTCTGTTTTCACCCCACTCCTTCCCATCCGTCCTTCAGCAGTTCCTGCTCATTCTTCCTATTCATTAGAAGAGACTGGCGGCAGAAACCCAGATGATCGGCAAGGGAGAACTTCAAAACTTCCATCACATAGTCAATCACCAAACTGTGAGAAATCCATTCCATAGCCCGGGATTATTTTACTTTCTAGGAGTCAGTTAAGTCAGTTAAGACCACAACTGTTGGGCTGAGGAAATGGCTCAGATGGTAAAGCATGCACCTTGTGAGCAGGAGGACCAAAGCTCAGTCCTCAGAACCCACATAAAATGAGCATATTGGTCCACACTTGTAATCCCAGCATGGGGAGATGGGCCTTGCTGGCTAGCCAGCCTAGCCTACTTCACCAATGAGCGACCTGGTCTCAAAGAAAGTGGTGGATGGTCTGAGGAACAACCTCTGAGGTTGTCTTCTGGCCTATATACACAAACAGCCCTGCCATCCCGCTCTCTGCCCTTGTTCTCACCTTAGATCATGAGCCGGCCATGAAAGTAAATAAATGAGAAGAACTGACTTCTGAATAAATATGGCTGAACGAGTTTAGTGCCACCTAAAATCATGAAAAACAACCGCAGGGTGATAGGGTGTTTTGTTTATTTGTGAGGGTGGGGGCCAGAAGGTCAAAGGACAGTCTGCAGGAGTCAGTTCTCTCCTTCTCGCAAGAGGGTCCAAGGATTGAGTTCAGATCATCAGTCTTGACAGCAGACACCTTTACCGGCTGGGCCATCTCGCCCACCAGCTCGTGACAGGGAGTGTCAGTCCAATAAAAATAATATTTCACTAGTATAAATTGGCAAAATATATAGGCATTAGTATTGCAAGTCTGTTTCAGAATGACACTCTAGACCAGCATAGAGCAGAATCCCCAAACATCTGGAGGCTATTTTGAAAATCTTTGGCTACACATTGTGATGAATTTTTCCTTCTCATCTCTGGGAAGCTGGGGGACGGTAGCAAGAGCTGGTGGCCTTAGACTCACCAGACCTGAGCCTCAGCCCTAGCCCTGTCCCTGTCTGGCTGCATGACACCGAGCTAGTCTCTTCCCTCCAGGTCTGGCTCTACCCTGTGTGTAAAGAGCTCTTTTACACATGTCTGCCAGCGTGAGAGCGATTCTGGCTCCAGCGCTAAAAATCTCAGACGACATCTAGTGAAACGCTAAACCCAGACTTTCCTGAGCCAAATAGAAGCAACTCAGTCCACTCCAAGGGTTTAAAAGAATAAACAAACCCAGAAGGACGACGAGAATCGAGACGAAACAGGGTGCCAAGGTTTGGACAGCAGGCAGTTGAGTGATAAATGATTTAACATCCCGAGAAACTAAATCCTAATCTGACAGTGAGGAAAGTCAAGAACTGACTGGGTTCTGAGCAGCAGACAGCCAAAAGCCAGGAACTGATGCATCAGACACTTCTGGAAGTGGAGTCGACGTGGGGTCACAGAGCACGGGGGAATGAGAATAAAAGGAAAAGAATTGTTTGGAAGTCTGGAATCAGCGCCTCAACTCCCTGGACAACAACCAACAGACAAGCTTCACACCAACAAGTGCATCCTTCAGGGGAAACGGAGGGGGCGTCTCAGGACCTCAGCGCCAAGGAACCAATCACAAGAAGCAAGAGAAGACCTGGGGATATGAAATTGCTGCCCCTCGGTGTCCTCTGGGCATACGGAACATGGACAGGACACAAAGTCAGATACTACAAAAATCACCCTCAGTACTGACCCTGCAAATTCAAGGGTCCTGAGACTACCTTAGTTTTACATTTTCGTTAAAAGGTTTCACAAAACTGGAAGCTGCTCACAGCTAGAGTTTACTATAGCTCAGCACACAGATTACATCCACCAAGGAAAGACACCCATGGGCAGAAGCCAGAAGAGTCTCAAATCGGAGTTTCCAGTTATCGGCACCCATGGCATCATGGGTACGGGTCATTCTTCCCAGTAACGGTGTGTGATACTGTGGACAATGTATCATCCACACAGCTCAGGCTTCAGTGTACATGGTTTTATTGGGGTGACTGGCTGCCCAAATGACTCATCTTGGGTCATCAGTCCTTCAGGAGCTCAAACTGATCCCACATAATCCAAAGCCCTCAAGTTAAATCCCATTTTAATGTGGTTCAAAGATTTCAGACAAGCAAGTATTCCTACCTTCAGAATATTCCAAGGTCCTAAGTCAAAAGTCAGATCTTGCCAGGTGGTGGTGGCACACGCCTTTAATCCCAGCATTTGGGAGGCAGAGGCAGGCGCATCTCTGTGAGTTTGAGGCCAGCCTGGTCTACAGGGTGAGTTCCAGGACAACCAGGGTTACACAGAGAAACCCTGTCTCGAAAAACCAAACAAACAAACAAACAAACAAACAAACAAAAAAGTTAGAACTCTTTTGGACAAGTTCAGTTCTTTGCTGTACAACTCACCTCTTGGGGGTTTGTTTTTGTTTTGTCTTTATATTTATTTTTCTTTGCCGGTTTTATACATGGATAGAAGACATTCTGGTTATTTTCGCTCCCTCTCCTCCCCTTCCCTCTCCTACTAAACCTCTTTTCCCTTCCCAACAAGTCCCCCTCCTTTTTTCATGTCTTTTTTTGTTGTTGGGTTTGTTTGTATGTTTTTTAAGACCCACTAATTAGGATTGTTTGCATAAACATGGGCGGGGGGAGGTGTTTATACTAGAGTGTGGGAAACTTACCAGTGGCCCAGAGAAGGAAATGACTCCTCCCCCCCCAGCAATTATTAATTGCCTACAGCTCCTCAGAGATGGCTAGGACCTGAGAAGGCTCTCCACACCCACGATAGAATGCTGACCAACCCCGTCATGTGGGGTAATCACAGATGCTGTGCATTCTTACCGCCATGTCCCATCTAGAGGACAGTAGTTCATGGCCCTCCTCCCCACCATCTAGCTCTTATATCCTTTGTGTCTCTGTTATTTGTGCACTGAGCCTTGGGGGGCATGATAGAGACGTCCTCATTAGAGCTGAGCACTTAGCAGTCCTTTATTCCCTGCACTCTGACCTCTTTCGAGAGCTGTGTTACCCATCACCTACTGCAGAGAGAAGCTTCTCTGAGCAAAGATGATGGCAGAACTAATCTAGGGATACAAGAACAACAATTTAGAAGGCAGTTCGACACCATGTCACCTCTTGGCTTTAATTAGAGTGTGGCTCCAAATGTTCTGCCTATTTCTGGTTTCGAGGATATTTTCTAGACTTCCGTGATTGGGACAATTTTAACTGGTCTCCAGTAGTGATTTGGGAAGGGTAGCACAAATTCCAGCACTTGTCTCTTCCAGAGGACCCGGGTTCAATCCCCAGCACCCATATGACAGCTCACAACTGTCTTAACTCTAGTTCCAGGGGATCCGACACCTTTACAACAATGCACATAAAATGAATTTAAAAAAGTAAATAAAAACCTTAAAAAAAATAAGCTAGTTATCTCTCAAAAGTGAGAATTTTCTGGTCTATAGATTGCCCGACTCTGGGTCAACAAGGCAGCTCATCCGGTAGAGGCTACTTGTTCAAGTGCCTGAGAACTTAAGTTGGATCCTGGGTCCTGGATCCCACAAGGTAACAAGAAGTAACTTGAGTCCCTAGGGTTCTCCTCTGTCCTCCATATACAAGATACGGTATATATGTATACATAAATTCACAAACACACACAAAAATAAATAAATACTTTTTAAAAGACTCCCGGGTTACCTCTGTGGTAAGCCCTACACAGTAGTTTTTAACATAAGCCCCAGTCGGCACTTCAATGGAAGCTATGGTACACAGAATGTCGGCACCAAGACTCTAGGTTCTAACAGTTAAAGAAATGCCTTCCTGAGGCCAGAGAGCTGACTCAGTGGTTTAGGGCACTGGCTGCTCTTCCATCTGCCTCTGAGTGCTCGGATTACATGTGTATACCACCATGTCCAGCACACCAGGTATTACGTGTTGTTTCAAATTGGTGAGCCAGGCAGTGGTGGTGCACGCCTTTAATCCCAGCACTTGGGAGTCAGAGGCAGGGGATCTCTGTGAGTTCAAGGCCAGCCTGGTCTGCAGAGCAAGTTCCAGGACAGGCTCCAAAGCTACACAGAGAAACCCTGTCTCGGAAAGAAAAAACAAACAAATAAACAAAAAAAAACAACAACAACAACATCAAATTGATGGCCCACATTAGTTTCGGTAGCCTCACTGGTTCCTAATTCACATGATCAATCAATATTAACTGAAGGACAGATTGATGCAGCTTCTGTCTTACAGTACTAGGTGGAAAGTATTACTCATTATTGATAATGTATTCTGTGAAGGAGACACAAACACTTCTTGTGAAAACCGTTCAGTCATTCCTGGTCTCCACCTAAATGTTGACCTTGATACATCCCCATGTCCTCCAACCTGCATCAGTTCCGTCAGGATGTCAACAACTTTTTAGTCTTAATTATTACTAGTGTATATAAGCCCTGCTAGTTTTTGAAGACGAAGAAGTTGGTGAATTGATTGCTAACTACACAAACAATAAATCATCAATGTCAAAAGATGAGACATTGCAAGAAAAAGCTCTAATAGGAGGACCCCGGATTCAGTGTCAGCCTGGGTAACACAGCAAGACCCCGCCCCAAGGCAGGATCAAAACAGCATCTTCTGTACGTGACAGGACCACTGCTCTCATGAACTCACAAGAGCTGCACAAGTCCTGCAGAAGATTGAGCCAGTTAAGAGTCCTAGCATGGAAGACATAGATTCGTAAGGCTCCACCCCTCACAGGCTCCACCGCTCACAGGCTCCACCCCTCACAGGCTCCACCCCTCACAGGGGCGCTATGGATAGCTGATATCTTGGTGGGGAGGGAGAGTTGGTTATTTTTTTTAAGGGATGTGGCCCCTGATAGGGCAATCACATTCCAATGGATGGCTCCCACTCTCCTGAGTCCTGAGAATGTAAGCACCCCAAATTAGACTTGGCAGGTTATTTAAAAAAAAAAAAAAAAAAGACAAAGAAGACCCAAAGTTGTGAGGGAGTGGGGAGGCAAGAGGTGGATCTGAAAGGAGTTGGGAGAAGCAGGAAGCCAATGTGATGAAAATACATTGTATAGAATTCTCAAAGATGTGGTAAAAATATTATATTAAAAAACAGCATCCACAGCTGGGTGTGGTGGTGAATGCCTTTAATCAGAGAACTCAGGAGGCAGGTGGAGCTCTGAGTTTGAGGACAGCCTAGTTTACAGTGAGTTGCAGTACAGCTAGGACTACACAGAGAAACCCTGTCTCAACAAACAAACAAGCAAAAACTTCCACAATAAATATCTGAATAAATAATAATTTACTTTTTTATTTTATTTTTTGTTTACAGGTGTTTTGTTTGTATGTATGTCTCTGTCATCAGAGGCCAGAAGAGGGCATTGGATACCCTGGAACTGGAGTTTCAAGTGGTCATGAGCCACCTATGGGTGCTGGGAACCGAACCTGGGTCCTCTGAAAAAAGAACAGCTAGTGTTCTTAACTGCTGAGCTATTTCTCCAGCCCTAAATCGTAATGTATAATGATCTATAAGTAATCAGTAGAGACCATGTTAAGATTCTGACTGTGGCTATCACCATACAGCGTCAGACAAAAAGCTCAGGACTTTGTATTATCGGCTTTGCACATGCTGTATGATCTTAAATCAAAAGCTATGCATGAAGTTAGAACGCCTCGACTAGGGTATTACCAATAAAGCAAGCTTGGATTTTTAAAAAATCAGACCCTTCACTGGTTAAATATGAGAGTTAAGAAAAAGGATTTTATGTAAATTGATGGTAGACAAAGACCTTTTTTCTTTTCTTTTTAAGCGAAGCCCAGAGGACCAAGATAGCATGTATATTCTCTCCCCTCTAAGTCTTTGAGCTCTAGCTGAGCGCTCACCTAATCTATAAAAGCCTGCTGCGATTTCTTACCTCTGATTTCCTGTTATACTTACAGTCCCTAACACATGGCTTAGCCCTTAATCATAGAGTCTTTTATCCTTTCCCAATTATTGCCCTCAGCTCCCCAGCCAGGCTGTCAATTCCTTGAGGACAGAGTTGGTCCGGCCACCATCCCCTCCAGTGCTGACTGTTTGGGACACTGATATCCAACGTAGCTCGAGACACACAGTAAGTATCTATTAGAAACATTTGTTGATCTCCAGTCTCCCAATCCGGTAATCTTTCTGGCAGACCATTCCAGTTACTGAAGCATATTTTGGGTCCCCAAAGACAAATCTCTAGGAATACTGAAACTTACAAATATGTCAAAGATAGCCACTTCAATTTAGACAGTCTCTAAATAATCTAGCATTTGAGGGTTTTTTTCCCTTCCATCAGCTAGAAACCTAAGCTCCCAAAGCCCCCTTTTTCCTATTTTTCACCAAATGACAGTTACAGTGACTCCCAGAGTTCCAGCCAGTACACAAATCATACAGAGGACCGTGGACATCTGCAGTTCTGTGTACTTGGTGAGCTCATTACACAATAAAACTTGAGGTCAGAGATTCAGTTCTGTCTCACAGCAAACAAAAAATCGGTCTGACAATGTGCAACCAACAGGCTGTTTAATACAATGTTTTCAAATGGCAAGTTTGGCCTCTGTTGCAAACATTTTCATATTTTTAACACTTGGCTATAAAACTAACAGAAATAACAATCCTAAAATAACACAGAAGTGGTGAGTGGTGTTTTCTTTCTTAGCTGACATGAACTTAGAACGTATGACCATGAAACTGAGCACTCACTTTTAGTACTGGCAATTTTTCCTATGTAGTTGCTTTTTATTTTTAATTTATTAGTTGTGTGTGTGTATGCACACGCACGCTCACAGCCTGTGTGTGGAGGTCAGAGAACAATTTTGTGGAACCAGTTCTCTCCTGCTACCTTTAGGTGGGTCCCAGGAATTGAATTCAAATGCCCAGTTTGCTCAGCCAGTGCCTTTACTCTGTCAGCCGTCTCACGGGCCCACTAATGTAATTTTTATGAAAAAAGAAAACAGTTAATCTTGAATTTCTTTCCCCTTTTCATTCTTCTTTCATTAAATAATTAATGCTTGTGATACATAGACACATTTAAATACCTCAAGAAATCCAAGAGTTAAAAAAATAAATAAATAAAAACAAGTTATCCTAGGCTTTTAAAATATTTTATTATTTGAGAATGTCGCTTTTTTTTTTTTTTGACATCTTTGGGAGCCTGCCGTGGTCATCCCCACTCTCCGAGCTTCATCATGCCGCCCAAGGATGACGAGAAGAAGAAAGATGACGGAAAGTTGACCAAAAATGACAAAGACCCAGTAAATAAGTCTGGTGGCAAGGCCACAAAGAAGAAGTGGTCCAAAGGCAGAGTTCGGGACAAGCTCGACAGTCTGGTCCTGTTTGACAACGCTACACACGACAGACTCTGTAAGGAGGTTCCAACTACAAGCTCATCACTCCAGCTGTGGTCTCTGAGAGACTGAAGATTCGCGGTTCTTCGGCCAGGGCAGCCCTTCAGGAGCTACTTTGTAAAGGACTTATCAAGCTGGTTTCAAAGCACAGAGCCCAAGTAATTTACACCAGAAACACAAAGGGTGTGGATGCCCCAGCTGCTGGCGAAGATGCTCGAACAGGTTCAATCAGCTGTACATTTGGAAAAATAAAACTTTATTAAATCAAAAAAAAAAGAGAGAGAGAGAGAGAGAGAATGTCATACATGTATCGATGTGTTATAACTGTACCTCCCAACTCCCCTCAAACACATCTCCCTGCCAACTTCCTGTCTTCTTCTTTTCTTTGTCTCTTTTTTAATATATCCCATTGCATCCAATTAATTCTGTAGTGCTGCTCCTTTGCATGGGCAACCTAGCAGTGGCCACATCCCCAAAGAAAATGACTCTCCCTCCCCCAGCCACCATCAGCTGCAATCTCTCCTCAGCTAGGAGTGGGGCCTTGTGATCCCCCCATCCATGCTGGAGTTGTTGACTGCCTCGCTCTTGTGCAGTTAAACACTGCTGTTGTGAATTCACCAGTGCAGTAGACCTGTCATATCTCAAAACAGCATTTCACAACACTCGTCATCACCCTCTGGCTGCTACATTCTCCGCTCTCCCCTCCCCCATGTTTCCTGAGCCTTTGGGGGAGGGAAGTACAGGTGTACCCTAGGCTGTGTGAGCACGTGTGTGTGTGTGTGTGTGTGTGTGTGTGTGTGTGTGTGTGTAGTCGGAAGGTTTCTCTGATCCTGCCCAGCTACCAGTGGTCTGGATGAATCTCTCCTACCCATGTCTTGCAGCCTCTTGGCCCCAAGTAAACACAGAGGCTTATATTATTTATAAACTGGATGGCCTTATAATTTGTCCCATTTCTATTAATCTATAAGTTGCCACGTGATTGTGGCTTGAGGGTATTTTCGCATGTGTGTCTCTGTGTATCTGCATGAGTGTATGTACACATATGCATTCTAGTGCCTAAGGAAGCCAGAAGACTTTGGGTCCCTGGAGCTGGAGTTACAGGACTTGTGAACTTTGTGAGCTGCCCAACTGCCCTCATGATAGAGCAGGGTATACTCTTCCTTTTTTTGTTTGTTTGTTTGTTTGTTGAGACAGGGTTTCTCTGTGTAGCTTTGGAGCCTTTCCTAGAACGCACTCTATAGCCCAGGCTGGCCTCAAACTCACAGAGATCCGCCTGCCTCTGCTCCCGAGTGCTGGGATTAAAGGGATGCACCACAGCAGGGTGTACTCTTACCACTGAGATATCTCCCCATCCATCTGAAGATTTATTTATTTATTTATTTATTTATTTATTTAATGTATATAAGTGTTGTATTTGCATGTATTCCTGCATAACAGAAGAGGGCATCAGATAGAAGAGACCCCATTATTGATGGTTGTGAGCCACCATGTGGTTGCAGGGAATTGAACTCAGGACCTCTAGAAGAGCATCCAGTGCTCCTAACTGCTGAGCTATCTCTCCAGCTTCCTCCGAGGCTTTTAAGAGAAACATTTTTAGTGTCAAACAACAACAGCAGACTTGGAATTTCAGAGAAAAAAAAGAATAGTTCACAGGAGCTAAAAATTAAGGAACATTGTCAATACTAGTTGAAAAACAAACTATAAAACAAGAAAGCACCATAAGTGAAAAGATGGCTGAAAGGTTAAACTATAGAGTTAAGCCGTTGCTGATGATGATTTGAGACACAGTATCATATATCCTTAGCTAGCCCAACTCATCATGCCCAGTTTAGGTAGCACTGGCCAGCTTCCTGCATGCTAAGCAAGCAATCTACGGTCCTCAGTCCCGTTTGTATTTTATTACTGGTCGAGTTTGCTTGTTGCTGTTGTTGCTGAGGTGATAAAAACTATGACCAAAAGCAGCTTGAGGAGGAAAGAGCTTTTTTTGCCTTACAGATTACAGCCCACCATCCAGGGAAGCCAGGGCAGGAACTAGAAGCAGCAATTTGAATCAGGAACCACAGAGAAACACTGCTTCCTGGCTTGTTCCCAGGCTCGTAGTCAGTTACCCTTCTTCCATGGTTCAGCGCCCCCTGCCTAAGGATGGTATGGCCCGTGGTGGTGAGCAATCAAAAAACATGCCCCACAGACATGCCGACAGGCCAGTCTGATGGAGGCCATTCCTCAGTCAAGGGTCCCTCTTCCCAGGTGGGCCAGGCTGACAACCAAGATCAGCCATCACACTTGCTTTTCCTGTTGGTTTTGGTTTTAGTTTTGGTTTTTCGGCCCATCACACTTTCTTAAACTTCACTCCTAGTTTTTCCTCCACTAATGTTTCATACACCTCAGCCACCTTGTTCCTTCGCTGCCCTGGCCTTGGGAACTCCCATTCTACTCTGCTTCCAAGAATTGGATTTGGTTTTAGGTTTATTTATTTTTATTTTATGTGTTGGCTTTACCTACCTCTGTGTACCATGTGTATATACCTGGTGCACTCAGATCAGAAGGCATGAGATTCCCCCTGGGAGTAGTGTTGTGGATGTTGTGAGCCACCATATGAAAGCTGGGAACTGAACCCCAGTCCTCTACAAAGGGCAGAAGGGCTCTTAACCATGAGCCATCTCTCCAACCCAAATGAAGTGGATTTGGTTTTTCATCCCATATATGTGGAGATCATGGGGTCTTTGATCTCTGTAATGAATTTATTCCACTCGGCATAATGTCCTGCAGGCCCTCACAAAGCCTCCCTCCCTTTACACTGAGTTGGTAACAGCTGTGTTGGCTGCTCACAGAAATAACACCTGCAGTATTAATCACAATGGATGCCGTACAAGAGAAAGCTCCTGCTGGTGTGATGGCGTATGGCTTTAATCTCAGCACTTGGAGACAGAGGCAGGCAGAGCTCTGTGAGTTCAAGGCAAACCTAGTCTTTACCGTTTGTTCCAGGCCATGAAGAACTACACAGTGAGACCCTGCCTTAAAAATAAATACATAAATAGTTCCTTATCACTCTCTTTATAAGAGGGTAACTCAATTAGGTTAAAAGTCAAGAATGACTTTTTGAGAACACAGCAGACATTGTTGCTGCCACTGTTATTTGAAACAGCATCTCAATATGCAGTGTTGTCAGGACTTAGCGCTCACTACGTACACCGGAACAGCCTCAGGCTTGGAGTGATTCTCCTGATTCTGCCTAGGCCATGGCATTTGTCGTTGTTGTTGTTGTTCGAGACAGGGTTTCTCTGCGCAGCTTTGGAGCCTGTCCTGAAACTTGCTCTGTAGACCAAGCTGGTCTCGAACTCACAGAGATCCACCTGGCTCTGCCTCCCGAGTGCTGGGATTAAAGGCGTGCGCCACCACCACCCGGCTAGCTTTTTTTTTTTTTAAACTTGAGTCAATATTGCCACTTACCTTGTCTAAGATATTTATCTAAATAGTTTGGTTGGTGCCTGCAGCTCATCCCTGCAGGATCCAGAAAGTCCCATTACTGTCTCTCTCTCCAAACCCTGCTGCTCAGAGAGTCTCTGAACAAAGGAAAGGCACCAAAAATCCCAGTTCCGAATTCTTGGTGGCTGCTGGAGCTTCCCTCCCTGATTTGTCAGCTGTCCAAGTCCCCATCTAAACACTTAGTTTTTGACTGTACTTGGGCACAAATCCAGCTTGTGGTGGACACGTCATCACCGCTCACATACAACCTATAAAAATCTCCTCACTTTAGTTGAGAGGTGCGACTTCTCTGGCACCCGAGAACCCACCCAGGAGTTGCTCTCAGTAAACCCGTTGTTATACTTTTTTGATTCGCCTTGATCTGACTTACTGTGTCATCAGAGAAACCTATTATGGGGGAGGGGAGGGCAGAAAACCTATAAATAGGCATATTTATCAAGAGCCTATAGGTGTCAGGGGTCTTATTTAATTCTCACAGAAACTACTACACAATTTCCATTGTATTGATGCCATGGCTGAGGTAGACTTTGAAGTTCAAAGTCAAGAACTTAGCTCAAATACACAGAATCAAAGTGGAAAAACCCTTCGAGCAAAGACAAAGCCCCGACTGAGCCCAAACTCCATACATGCCTATTCAAGTTAAAAGAATAGCTTCAACTGGTTCCAGTCCAGTTCTGTGATTCTTACGTGTGACAATGATGCCTGACATACATAAACAACTTAAGGAGAAGAACAGTGTAGTTAGGCTCACAGCCTCAGACATCTCCATATCAGCTTGGCCAGCTCCATGTGTCCTCGGATGAGGTGTAGTCCTCGGAGGATCATGATAGAAGAAAACTGTTCATCTGACCCAGAGCAAGGGAGCGGAGAGCAGGCATGCTTATGCTGTCTGGCTTCCTCTTTTGCTCCTTCTGGGGCCCTCAGCCTATATGATGGTGCCCCACATCCCAGTGTCTCCTCTCCTTAGTCAATCTTCTTTGGAGACACCTTCATAGATACACACAGAAATGTGCTTTACTGACCCGAAGGTACTTTTCAGTGCAAGCAAGATGACAAGATAAAGCACAGATTCCTGAGGTCAATTCTCTACTCCTCCAAAAACACATGGCAAGAAGATCCAGTGGGAGCCGTTGACTTTGTCTTTGCAATGAGACTGACCTTGTCTTGGACCTCACGCCTGCTCACCCTTACTGTATAGCAGGTCACAATTTTCGACCAGCCTGTGACGGAGCTGAAGCCCAGGATCGCTGGGCGAGACTTGAGGACTAGTAATATCGTCAGTGATTGTAAACTGAGCCACGTGTAGCCAGTCTCCTATTGTCAGCACTTGCCTGCCATATTGGAGGGTACTTTCTGCTCTCCACCAGACCCAGGAGTTCGAGAGAGAGTCCTAATAGATGAGACAGAGTTCTTTGAGATGATCAAACATTGGTGAAGTGATGTAACCTGAAGGACATCTAAGTTCTGATATTCCAACTGTAATTTTTTTTGTTTGCTTGTTTGCTGGGGAGCGAGCGCAGACACATGTTCTGTGCTACTCAGTTAACTCCAGCCCATCTCTTTCTGTTATGTGCTTTTGTGACTACTCAAATTCCTTATTGTAGCACCCATTCAAAGTTCTCCACCTCATCCATGATGCCAAGTTAACAGTGTGAGGGGGCCCAAAGCAGACCACACAACTGCCATGATAGGCTTAGAGGCCCAGACACAGCTTCTGTGACAGGCTTACTGGCAGGCAACACCAGCATTCAGAAGAAGCCATGAGCTGACCCCCACCCAGGGAAGGCCTGCCTCTAAGAGGAAATACCTGACATTCTAAACATTCCCTATACCCCTAGACAAATGTCAGCCAATCAGGGTCCTGAACTCTGGAAATCTCCTCACCCTAACCTCTGCTATAATAAAAACCTCACCCTCCCTGGGCTCAGGGCTGTTTGCTCTCACAGCTGCATCAAACAAAGAGTCCAAGCTCTGAGCTTGAAATAAAGGCTCTTTGTTTTTACATATGGGATTCAGTCCTTGTGGTGGTCTTTTGGGGGGTCCTTGCAATCTGAGCATAACATCTGGGGGCTTGTCCAGGATCCCTCAAGCCCACCGGGACCACCACCCATAGAGCCTGAAACCAGTCGGTATATTTTCTGTGTCTGTGTTTACTTTCTTGTTTTCTGTTTACTTTTGTTTGGATACCCTTTTGTAAGTGCGCTTTTGGGATATGCTTTTGTAAGTGGGCCTTTTGGCCTGTTGGATATCCTTTTGTAAGTGAGCCCAAAACTTGTAAGTACCTGCAGAAGGTCCTTTGGACAGATTTGGATCCCTTTGGTTGATTCGTATTTGAATTGGATTTGTATAGCTGGAGACGGCATGAGGCTGGTGTCTTCCTTTTGGTTTTTTCTCCAGGCACCAGGAGAGCTGTTTTTTTGTCTTGTGTGTTGTAATTTTTTTTCTTTTCCTGACTTACAAAAACTGTAGACTCTTATTTTAGGATTTTGAGTTGGTCAGCTGACACTGTTTCCCTGGGAAAATTGTTTGCCCTTTTGATGGAATGTCCTGCCTACATGAATATATGAGAAATGTGGCCATAAGCATGCATGTTTTTTTGCTTATATATGTGTTATGACTCCAGAAAAGAAACTGTACGTGGATAGCCTTTGGGGCTAGATGGCCAGCAGAAGGGACAGAGGGTTCCTTTGGTTGAACTGGGACAGACTAAGAGTGCTCCAACCCCACATTGTTCCTTGTTCCCTGACCCAGACCACACACAGGGGCAGGCAGGGGAGCACACTGTTGTAGTACTGCACACCAGGTGAGTGGCTGCCAGGGCAGGGACTCTGGAGGAGTGGCCTACAGAGGCCCTACCCACCCACCCCCAGTCGGCCACTCTCATGCACTTGAGAATCTGGGGTTAACAACAATCTTTTGTCCCCACACTGCTCTGCTGTCCCCTCCCATGCTGATGGGTGGGGCTTCCAAGACCTGCCCTGGGGCTGCCACCAAACCTAACCAAGGATTGGCTCCAAGGACGGAATGGAATGTTGCTGCCTATGGTTGCTAAGCTATGGCAGCTGTGTTATAATGCTGTAGCCAGGGCTGCTTTGATCATTCAGATCCAATAGATTATAAATATTTGTCATCATTTAGAGGGGTTGGTTACAAATTATTATTGGTTAAAAAAAGAGAAAAAAAAACCTACTGCTACTTTCAGATGCTTCACATTGGTACAGTGTTGATGCAAATTTAGAGTTATTCTTGTTATGATATATGCATGTATTTCTGTTCTTTTGTTTGTTTGTTTTTTGTTTTTTTTCGAGACAGGGTTTCTCTGTGTAGCTTTGAGCCTTTTCCTGGGACTCACTTGGTAGCCCAGGCTGGCCTCGAACTCACAGAGATCCGCCTGGCTCTGCCTCCCAAGTGCTGGGATTAAAGGCGTGCGCCGCCGCCGCCGCCGCCGCCGCCGCCGCCGCCGCCGCCGCCACCACCACCACCACCACCCGGCTTGTATTTCTGTTCTTGTTTAAAATATTGTAGCCATACAATATATTATAGACTACTGAGAGAAACCACAAGAAAGACTTTGGTAAAAGTTTCTGTGTTTAAAAAATAAGAGTGGAAGCAGGAGACTGGAATAATAAAGAGAATTAAAGGAAAAGAGGAATTTGTCTGAAGTAAAAATCTGAGGAATCAAAGGAACAGACTGAAGGTACACGGAAGGTTGTAAAGGCCAGAGGGGATGTGAGCTATTTTACAGTTTCTCACACCTGCAAATACTGAATTTGAAACTTGACTATATCAGGTTAACTCTGGTTGGTTTTCATTTTAAAAAATAGCTGATGATTCTTCACTGCAAAATGTTTGTTAAAAATAGGGATATATACATATGTATGTACATGGACATGTATATGACTTGGATTTAACTCTATATGTATGAATGTAACTAGCTTTAACTCTATGTGTATATATGTAACTTGGATCCAGCTATGCTTATGTGTGCATATAATTATTATTTAGAAGAACATGTTTTAACCAGCAACCATGTGGCTTTCGGCAGCCATCTTTTACTAAGGTTATAAAGATCTATTCAGATTAACAAAAGAGATTTACACCTAAGTACTTATGTCTTTGCCAAGTGTTCAACAGCAAGCTTCTAGAGAATTTAAATAGATGGCTACATACATTTACTAAATAAGGTATTTGATAAATATTAAAGCAGCATCTCAATGCTTTCATACACAAGAATGTGCCTTGCTCTGGCAGCTAAACTTTGTAATTTAAGAGTCACCCAGATAATAGTCACCAGAAACTGAGATGTTCATTTCTTGTGATGCAGCAAGACCTAAGCAGTCTGGCAAAGGGCTTGAAACAGCTTCTGACTCCATGAGTCTCGAACCTTTGGGGGTTGAAAAACCTATTTATAGGGGTAGCCTAGGACCACCTGTATATCAGCTGTTTGCATGGAGATTCAGAACAATGGTAAAACTGAAATTATGAAATGATAACGGTAAAAATTTTGAAATGGGGGCTACCACAACATGGTGAACTATATTGAAAGGTCAAAGCATTGGGAAAGTTGAGAACCAATGGCTTGGAGAATAATTTTCCTTACTCAAGGTCTATTCAGGCTTAAGAATATGTTTAACCTCTTTGTCTTTGCTAAATTTGTTAAGCTTAAGCTATTTAGATAAACTAAGTCATATAAATGTTTTATATTGATACTAAAAGGAGCTTCAATTGAGAATTTTTTTTTAAGGCTCATAGTTAACAGAGATAAAACTACAAAGTCCCTTTCCCAAGGTCATTTAGATAAAGCTCCCATCCCCTCAAGGGCTTGGAAAGTTCTTGCTTGCTGAAAGGGGAGTCACCCTCCTTATCACTGATAAAAGGAACTTATAGCCCTTTTATTAACATATGGGTATTTGATTTTGGTTTCTTTACTGAACCCGTATTTGATACTAGAAGAGCGTCAATTCAAAATCATTGTTTTTAAGGCTACTTATTGTAGACTGTTAGAAAACACAAGTAGCCAGGTGGCAGTTGCACATGCCTTTAATCCCAGCACTAGGGAGGCAGAGTCAGGCTGATCTCTGTGAGTTCGAGGCCAGCCTGGTCTACAGAGCAAGATGCCAGACAAGCAACAAAACTACACAGAGAAACCTTGTCTTGAAAAATACAAAAAAACAAAAAAAAAAAAAGAAAAGAAAAGAAAACACAAATGAATAGTCAGTCATCTTATAAATATCCAAGTTCTTTCATTGAAGTCATGCTAAGTACTGATGTAATTAATTACAGGGAAAAGCTTTATTCAGTCCCTTGTATATGTTTTCAGGATTGAGCTTAAAACAAGTAACTAGAAACAAGGTTTGCCTGTTCAGATATACCTGGACAGTCTTCGTACTTCAGGAATCTGCAGAATATGGCATTTAAAATGCTGATCTAAAAGCGCTTATTATATCAGACAGACCCCCAGATCCTAGCAGTGACCCAAGGTCTCCAAAAAGATTACAGGGCACCATGATGTCTCCAGCTGGATTATGACAATGCTGACCACAGGGTGAGATGCCCTGATGTAACACCTACCACCAGGACCCAGCCCAGACTGTGGACAAGCAGTAGGACACTGGAGAATTGATTGCACTCCTTTTGCCTAGATAAAGTAAGATCAGTCTTTCCCACGTACCTTTTTCTACTTGGCTGGCAGGCACCTCTAAACTTCAGTTGCTGGCTACTCTGCTCCAGACAACTATGAGCTCTGGACTTGCTAAATGTTGATGTGGACCAGCCCAGCCAGTGTGATTGTTTGCTCTTTCTACAGCTGGGTCAGATAGCCACATGCTTCTGACAGATGCCCCATTGCCCAGCCTTTGACTAGCCTTTCAGCCTTTTTGGGGCCCTGACAACAGCATCCCAATGTCAGCTCAAAGCAGTTCCAGAAGAGAATACATTGTCCCATGTTCCCTGCCCAAAATAGGTTGAAATGGAAACTTCCTGGCATGGGGGAAAAAATGGCTAACTATAATGCCCATTGACATACCAGGAGAATAGGTTCAGAGCTGTCAATTGATAAATTTATTCACTAAAATGGTTCTGCAATAGGATAAGACACTTGACCTTCTTTGTGCAGAACCAAAGAGGTATTATATGGCCTTAAAAATTATTATTCAAGATTATAACCTGGTGGTACTCAAAAATCAGAATTACAGGGCCTTAAGAATGGCAATAGAGCCGGGCGGTGGTGGCGCACGCCTTTAATCCCAGCACTCGGGAGGCAGAGGCAGGCGGATCTCTGTGAGTTCGAGGCCTGCCTGGGCTACCAAGTGAGTTCCAGGAAAGGCGCAAAGCTACACAGAGAAACCCTGTCTCGAAAAACCAAAAAAAAAAAAAAGAATGGCAATAGATACAGATATTGCTGACCTAGAAAATCTGTTAACTAGTGGTTCTTAGGTCCCAGTACCCTGAAACCACTGGGCAGATAGGACTCATGATTGAGTCCTGTCATTGGTACTTGTGAAGTGAAGTGGGGGGTGGGGGCGGCAGAACAACTTGACCACACAACTGCCATGATAGGCTTAGAGGCCCAGACACAGCTTCTGTGACAGGCTTACTGGCAGGCAACACCGGGATCCAGGAGAAGTTTCATAAGCTGATCCCACCCAGGGAGGGCCAACATCTAAGGGGAAATATCTGACATTCCAAATATCCCCTATACCCCTAGATAAATGTCAGCCAGTCAGGGTCCTGAACCCTGGAAATCCCCTCACCCCAATCTCTGCTCAGGGCTCTCTGCTCTCACAGCTGTGTCAGACAGACAGTCTAAGCTCTGAGCTTGAAATAAAGGCTTTATGTTTTTATGTGTGGGTTTCAGTCTCCATGGTGGTCTTTTGTGATCTAGGCATAACAAACAGAACCAGGAAGAGCTTTCCATGGCTTCACTGCTGCTACCCTCTCCGCTTCTTTGTATATGGAGGAAGGTACCAGGGAATACTTGCAAAGCACTCTGTCACCAATGAATACCCCTAGATTTTTAACTTATTTTGATATGAGGTCTGGCTAAGTTGACCAGGCTGAACTTGAACTTGATATTCTCCTGCCTCACCTTTCCAAAGAGCTGGGATTGAAGGTCTGCAACACTAGGCAAAATGTCTCTCTACACAAATTCAAATCAAATATTAAAGTATGATATGACCTTTTGTTTTGTTGTGTTTTGTTTTTCAACACTGGGTTTCTCTGTGTAATAGCTCTGGTTGCCCTGGATACTTGCTTTTTAAACCAGGCTGGCCTTGAACTCACAGAGATCTATTTGCCTCTGCCTCCTGAGTGCTGGGATTCAAAGTATGCACCACCACCACCCAGAGATGACATGACATTGGTTTTTTTTTTTTGTTTTTGTTTTGGTTTGGTTTTTTTTTTTTTTTGGTTTTGTTTGTTTGTTTGTTTGTTTGTTTTTTGGTTTTTGTTTTTTGGTTTTTCGAGACAGGGTTTCTCTGTGTAGTTTTGGTGCCTGCCCTGGATCTCTCTGTATAGACCAGGCTGGCCTTGAACTCACAGAGATCCACCTGCCTCTGCCTCCTGAGTGCTGGGACTAAAGGTGTGGACCACCACCGCCCGTCTGACATGACATTTTTGTTGATGTAATCAATTAAAAGTGTTGTGCCCAGATCGAGACCCCCAGAGAGACCACCAAAGAGGAGCGTGCCAAAATGCAAAAGCAAGATTTAATTCAGGATATCCAAAAGCAATACAAGCCTAGGTAGGGACTTCGTCCAACAGATCCAAAGGCAGTGGAGGCTGGAGGAAGTGCCCGCCCCCTGCAAACTCAGTTTTTAAAGGCAAAAACCACAAGGTTACATCAGTTAGGGGTGCTAGTACAGATACAGTTCTGATTGGCTCGTTTCTAGGGACTTTCTAGAAATCATGGCTTAATCTTACTTCTAAGGGGGTGGTTGCCCATCACCATTTCTCACTGGCTGCCCTCAGGTAGGGACATTTCTATGGTCAGTTACCCTGGAAACCAGGGCTGGAACATTCCTTGGTTAAACAGTCATCACCAAATGAATACCTTGTGACTCTGTACTTTGCACTTTCTAATTTCTGGAATCTGGGTTGACTGGTTCCAGTAACTCAAGGCCTGTTCCAGTAACTCAAGGTCTATACCTAAAATAGAGAAAGCTTAGGCCTTATTTCTAAGATGGAGGCATTTTGTTCTCATTTTGGTCTCACAATAGATAAATCCTTTGTTGTTGTTGTTGTTGTTGTTGTTGTTGTTAATTACTATTGTTATACAAGGACAGAAAAGCAGAAATCTAAGTATCCCGGGATTTGAGGAGATTGGTTTGTTTCCTTAAACATAGTTTTGTTCTTCAGCCTTGGATGGCCTCAAACTTATGATCTTTCTGCCTCACCTCCTGGCGTACTGGGATTACATACTGGACCACCATTCCCAGCAGTTTCCAGTTTTCAGAAGAAGTAAGATCTGTAAATCCTTAGCAGTCGGTGCACCTTAGCATCATAACACTGCAGCCCTGGCCACAAAGGCATTGCCGCCACTGTAAGGGTCACAGCCAACACTCCCATAACAAAAGTTGGATTAACAAGAGAAGAGCATAGCTCATTTTTACCCTTGGAGTTTCACATACACAGGAACCTTCCTAGTGAAGATTCAGTGCTCCAGGAAATTCTGTTCATTGTTGTGCTTATTTCAATGTAGGATGATCAGCCACTGAGAAACAAAGGGGAGTGGACTAATGGTGAGGTATTGAAAAGGGACACTCAAGCAAGGTCATCCATTCAGTTTTCCTATTGGCCTCTCTCTCTGTAGGGTTCATTCCTCTTGGAGATAGAGTGGGACCCCTCCAGGGTCAGACAAGGTGTGTCTGGGAATTCCTGTGCAGTGAGCTCTTCTGCAGGAAGACAAGGGAAGCCCGGCAAGGTTGTATACTCCTGTACTCCTAGCCTTCAGGAGGCTGAAGTGAGTCAAGATGATCTGGAGCCGGGCGGTGGTGGCGCACGCCTTTAATCCCAGCACTCGGGAGGCAGAGGCAGGCGGATTTCTGTGAGTTCGAGGCCAGCCTGGGCTACCAAGTGAGTTCCAGGAAAGGCACAAAGCTACACAGAGAAACCCTGTCTCGAAAAACCAAAAAAAAAAAAAAAAAAAAAAGATGATCTGGAGTTCAAGCCTAGCCTGGGCTCCATAGTGAGAATCTGCACCCACTCACACACACACACCCAAAAAATAAGGGGTGCTGAGAGAACATTTCTAGGCTTTAATGGATGCTTTTGGGAAGAAGGGTTCTAGTTTCTGTGTTCTACCTTGGAAAGACGGGGAGTATGATAAGGAGAGAAAAGGAGCTTCAGAATAATCTTGCTTCAGAACCCTTTTCTTCATGTAAAGTATTTAACATGCCAAAGAGCCCTGCTCGGAGGGGTGGGGTGGGGTTAATGTTCTGATCCCCAACAATAAGTCCATTTGGCAGACTAAGCTTTGAGGCTTCATGCTAAAAGAGATAAACTCACTACTATTCCTTTAGTTAAAGGAACTTGCTTTGCAATGACTGCTCTCAAAATCAACCACATGTTCTCATGGTAAATGACTGGATGAAAAGGTAAGGTTTAAAGTTTGTATAAGTTCTGAGGGTCTAAGAAAGTGTTTGAGGTGTGTAAATACAAGTTGTAAAGGTCTAAGGAAGTGATGTAAGCTATATAAAAAATGAGAAATGTTTCAGATTTCTTTCCCTCTCTATGCTATTGTTATATTAAGATTTCAAGCCAGGCAGTGGTGGCACATGCCTTTAAACCCAGCACTTGGGAGGAAGAGGCAGGTGGATCTCTGTGAGTTTGAGGCCAGCCTGGTCTACAGAATGTGTTGTACCCATTTCACGAAACCCCCAGAGACCACCAAGGAGCCGGTTTCCAATGCAAGCACATAAGGGTCCTTTTATTCAGGTTCAACCTGGGCCGCCGCATGGCAGATGAAAGGAAATGTGCCCATGGCCACAAGCCCAGGTGTAGAGGGTTTTTATAGGGAAAAACCACAAGCCGGGAATTGGCAACTTGGGATTGGGTAGAAAGGGCAAGGTGATTTTTTGAAACTATTGGTCTAGGCTTTTGGCGGGGAACCACAACTTGCTGAACAGGATAATCTGGACTGCTCAGCAGGATTATCTAGATATCTCCAAGGGCCATAAACCAGACAGGCTCCTGTTAAGCTTTCCTTTCCTGTATAAACAGCAGACAGGATGTCTGCAGGAGTATCTGGATCCTGTTAGGCTTTCCTGTATAAACTGCAGACAGGATGTCTGCAGGAGGATACTGCTCTGTATCCGTTTGAGTTATCATGGCATACTCCTGAGCCTGTAAAGTTAAGTCTAGGCCTTCACAAGTGAGTTCCAGAACAGCCAGGACACAGAGAAACCCTGTCTTGGGGGAAGAAAAAAAAATTCAAGTATGCTTCAGGGAGTTGATTTAGATATACCTTTCACAGGTCAGACAGATTCCGGATAAGTACTGCTGTCAGTCAATAGCTTAAGCTTCTCTGCCTGTTGCCTATTTTTAAGAGTGGGATCTATCTCTTTCCCCTGGTCTTGAGACTCTCACACCCAACTACTGGGACCTTGAGCCTTGAAATTTCAAGGATACACCCAAGATAAAGACTTTCCCTGAGTTCCCTAACTTGACCTTCTGTCCCTAATCTCTATCTGCCCCAGCAGGTTTCCAGTCAACTGCAGACTGCTCCAAACGTGTCAGCCCTAGATGCTTCTGGCTGAATTACCCAACCAGACTGAGCCTCTGACTGCCCCAAAGTAGCCCTCACTTTCCCAGCCTCAGGTGGTCTGGCAGATGTCCCCAGCCTGCACTCCTCTCTCCCTTCCCACCCTTTGACCTTCATTCCAACCTTCCTGTGACACACACACACACACACACACACACACACACACACACACACCTCAATTTTGGCAGGAAGTAGTTACAGGAGAGATTATGTCACTCTTTATCAACAAAAAGGCTGGAATGTTAGCTCTCACTCAATAGCTGTGGCTCCTTCCAGCACTTCCTACCCTACATGCTACCCCAAACCTCTCTCTCTCTCTCAGGGATAAGGATTCTACTTCCCTTCCCCCAGCCTGATCCTAGCTCATGGCTGGCTCTGCTCCTGGATCTCTCTTGGTTCCCTTGTTCCCATCTCTTCTCTCTCACCCTCGACCACATGACCTGATCTATTCTACTGGCCATGTTAGTCTAGGCCCTTCCAGATGCCTCTGGCTGTGTTCCCCCTCATACCTACAAGGAACCTTCTCCTCAGCCATACCTGGGAGCAGCCATGTCCTCACTGTTTTCACCCAGTAGCCCTCCTCCTCCCTCCCCTGAGATGCCTCCTTGCCTCTGATATTTACCTGCCTCTGCTTTCATGTCATGGTTTGTTTTTATTTTCTTTTTTAAGATTCCACATAAGAGAAAAATATGTGTCACTTGTCTTACGGCTTACCTTGCTTGACATGGTGATTTCCACTTCTGTCCATTCTCCTGGAAAGGATATGGTTCCACTCCTCTTTAGGGTGGAATACCCCACTACGTATACTCACTGCATTTTCTTTTTTCCATTCATCTGTTGACAGACACCAAGGCTGGTTCTATGTCTTAGCTGTTGAGAACAGTGCTGTAATAAAAATTGGATGTTCGTGTAATTCTGTGGTACACTGACTCTGATTCCTTTAGGAAAACACTCAGAAAGGGCAGAGATAGATCATGTGGTAGATCTATTTTTAGTTTATTGAAGAATCTCCATACTGATTTCCATAGTGACTAGACTAATTTACATTCCCACTAACAGTTGAATAAGGCATCTTTTCTCTCATTTGTTATTTGGGGGAGGAGGCTGTTACTTGTTATAGCTCTGTTTTGTTTTGTTGAGACAGGGTTTCTCTATGTAGCCCTGGCTGTCCTGGAACTCACTCTGTAGATCAAGCTGGCCTCAAACTCAGATCCACCTGCCTCTGCCTATGGAGTGCAGAGATTAAAGGCCTGTGCTGCCACACCCAGCCTTAATTGTTGTTGTTTGTATGATTTGGAGTTTTTCTATTTTGTTTTGTTTGTTTTGGGTTTTTTGAGACATAATCTCACTATGTAGTCCAGACTGACCTCAGAGTCAAGATCTTCCTATGTCAGCCTCTGGAGTACTTGCACATGCATGCATATTCCACGTCACACAGCAATGTGTGTGTGTGTGTGTATACATAAGATCGTGTGCTCTTAACCACTGAGCTATCTCTCCAATGCCAATTAAAACAGTTTTTGACGCTTATGATTTTACTAGACAGGAGATATTCTCTTCTGGCCTCTTTGGACCCCTAAAACTTGTGACATACATACACACATGAGACACACAGAGGAGAGAGAAAGAGAGAGAGGGACAAAGGCAGAGACAGATAAATGAATTTAAAAAATCATTTTAAGAAAGAAAAGAGCTGAATGGTGGTGGTGCACACCTTTAATTCCAGCACTTGGGAGGCAGAAGCAGACGGATCTCTCTGAGTTCAAGGACAGCCTGGTCTACAGAGTGAGTTCCAGGACAGTCAGGGGTACACAGAGAAACCCTGTCTCCCCAAAAAAACAAAACAAAACAAAACAAAAAAAAAAAAA
>CABHPP010144184.1:35428-79727 GCA_902168425.1 Peromyscus attwateri | reverse complement strand
CATGTCTGTTTGTGTATCTATTTGTATATGCAGGTACAGGTGTGTGTATGAGTGTGTGTGTGTATGTGTGTGCATGTCTGTTTGTCTATGTGTCTGTTTGTCTATGCAGATACAGATGTGTGTGTAGATGAACAGTCTTATTAAATAAGAAACACAGAGCCAATTGCAGAGTTAAAAGTCCAAGAGGTCAGAGCAATAGCTAAGAGCTAAAAACCCTTTCTTACCCTTCGCTGCCACTGCTGTCCTTCCCCTCTGAAAGAGACCTACTTCCTGTGTATCTGTCTTTTTATTGACTTTCTGTTCTGCCTTCTCATTGGTTGTAAACCCAACCACATGACCTCCTCACCACTGTCTGTCTATACTGACCTCCAGGTCTCCATGGTTGGTATTGAGATTAAAGGCGTGTGTCTCCATGCTGGTGGTATCCTTGAACACACAGACATCTGCCTGTCATGTGACGGGATTAAGCACGTGTACCACCACTGCCAGACTTCTGCTATGGCTTGCTATTAGCTCTGACCCCCAGGCAACTTTATTTATTAACATTCAAATAAAACCACATTTTAGCACAAATAAAATATCACTGTGTGTGTGTGTGTGTGTGTGTGTGTGTGTGTGAGTGTGTGAGTGAATGTGTGTGTGTGCATGTCTGTTTGTCTATGTGTCTGTTTGTACATGCAGGTACAGATATGTGTGTGAGTGTGTGTAGGCCAGGAGATAACCTTGGACATCATTTGACTTTTCTTTTTGGTTTGCAAGACAGGGTTTCTCTGTGTAGCCCTGGCTGTCCTGGAACTCGCTCTGTAGACCAGACTGGCCTGGAACTCAGAGATCCACCTGCCTCTGCCTTCTGAGTGCTGGGCTTAAAGGTGCATGCCACCATACCAGTGACCATATATCTTTTTAAAGGCAGCATCTGTTATTGACCTGGAGCTCACCAAGTGGCTAGTGAGCTGGCCAGGAAGTCTGGATCCGCCTGTCCTCAGGGGCCCAGTGCTGAGACTGGGGAATTCACACAACCACTCCCAGCACTTTTATTTTTTCAGATGGGTTCTAGGGCTGCAAGTCCTCCTACTTCCAGGGAGCTCTGCACCAACCGACTTGCTTCCCAGTCCTTTCTCGTCATCTCCTGTCATCCGGCAGCTCTAACTTGACACTTGTGTGGCCATTTATACCTATTCTAGAGCAGTCTTCCCATGGGACCCCTGGCCAATGGGGCTAATTTTATTTTTTTAATTTTATTTTAATTCCCCCACCACCACCAGATTTACTTTTGTGTACATTGGTGCCTTGCCTGCATGTATGTCTGTGTGAGGGCACCGCACCCCTTGGAACTGGAGTTATAGACAGTTGTGAACTGTCATGTGGGTGCTGGGAACTGAACCCAGGTCCTCTAGAAGATTAGCCAGTGATCTTAACCGCTGAGCCATCTCCCCAGCCCTGATTAATTTTACTTTAAGATGCAATAAGTAAGAACTATTGCCTATAAAGGAGTAAAAGATTCTTATGAAGCAAGTAGTCAACTGTCTCTTACACAGGGATGCCTTTTCCAGGTCCCCTCAGGATGCTTGAAACATTCTCTGCCCTTGAAGTTAGCATCTGTGTGGCTGTGCACACAATTTGGCCTATGCTAGAATATCAAGTCAATTCTACTCATTCCTTAAGAGATGAAATCCCTCTCTCAGGCACTCTTCAAATTTACCCTGCCTATGAAGCTTTTCCAGCACCAACCACAGAGGAGTAGTCTTTACATCTTTTGCATTTCTAACCCTGAATTTGGATTGAGGAGTCAGACTTGGCTCCTAGTTAGGTATGGATGAGTTTGTCTTAGCATGTGTATGGACGAGGTTTACAGAGTTAGAGTCCATATTACTCTCCCTCCTCCACCCCCAGGACAGCCTAACATTTTTGTCCCTGGAGATGTGTTAGCTGCCAATTAACTGACTGTCACACAGAACCAGGCCCATGTAAAACACATAAACATGTCACAAAGGCACTGGTAAAGTTCTTGTGTTTGAAGTAAAACGTATGGTTTTTTAAAATATTTTCCTAGGTAAAATGTCAGAAGACGAATATGTTACTGAGACAAGAGGTATATAAAAATGTTGAGCCACTGTAGGCAAGCCTTGGAAAGTGCACTGTGCGTCTCTTCCTGTCCATGGCCCCTCCTCTGTGCATCATCCATTTCAGCAATCTTTCACCTCCTCTTCCATGGGTCTTCTGGTGAGGAGAGTCAGGCTGTGGTTTCCAAATCCAGTTTGTCTGGTTTGATTCCAGCTCTGTCATGTTCTCACTAGCCATGACCTTGAGTAAGTTACTTCACTTCTCTGTGCTTCTGGGACAGTCAGTCTTGACTTCACAGACCTATTGTAGGTTTGGGTAGAGTGTATGGATAGTGCCCTGTGTGCAGAGGCACCCAACAGTGTGAGTCATGATTAGCACTCTGTTTATGGTGGCCTTTTTCCTTTCTGAACTCCTCTGCCACCACACAGTGTGGCAATTTGTAGTTTCTAATTATTCCTCAAGGTAGCTTTATCCCTAGACATATTTCTGGTGTTCTCATCTATCATTTAAGAAACAAGAGGCCAAGAGGCAAACACACGGCAATACCATCACCATCACCCTGCACCATCAAGGCAACCAAGCCCCAGATCAGCATCCCACAACACCCTGTGTTAAACACTGATGGCCAGTGCATAGCTAAGCCTCTCACACCACACGCGCACTGTTGGTTCTTAGCATGTGTGCAGCTGTAACAAGCCCCAATATCTGTTTTGTAAGTCCATACTTAAACAAAGAGGAGTGAAGAATGTCAGAAAATGATAAAAATTTTGGAACGACTATGATTAACAAAATCTAAACCTAAACTTATACCTTGGTGCTTCTCAAATGAAACTGACATTAGCCCCAAGATCATGGTACACTCATTTCCCCGTGGTCAGTAATTTGTTGGAGAGTTGTAGACACTGTGGTTTCCTGTTGTTATAATAGCTCCCAAGTGTGCTGCCAGCTCTGCAGAAACGTACTAATTGTTGAGAAAACAGCTTATACGGAAAAGCCTATAGCTTGGTTTTCAAGTTAATTACAGGATACCAGGGCAAGAAAGAAGCAAGGAAAAAGAAAAGCCAGTGTTGCTAGGGTTATGGATGTGAGTATTTTATTTGAAAATATCAAAATTAAATCATGTTTATGAATTAGCACTTAACACGAATTGTAGTGGTTTCTTCTGTTAGCGTGTGCTTATCAAGCATTTGCTATAAGCTGTTCACTGTATTTATGGGCTGGGAATATGGTGATGAATAAGATATAATTGTTCTCCTCTTGGGACATAAGGTAGGGAAAGTCTGTCTGCTAGAACCTTCTATGATGATGGAAAATGTCTGTTTCAGTGCTGTCCAATGTTCTAGCCAATTACCATCTAAGGTTATCAAATACCCCAAATGTGACTAGTGCTTTTGAAAAGGAATTTTAAGTTTATTTAATTTTACCTAATATAAAGCCAAATAGTACACATGGCTGGTAGCTACTATATGAGGCAGGTCAGTCCCAGGGTCAGCACTGTGAGTGCAAAGTTTTTAAGAGCCATCTAGTCAGAGTGACTTGGAGAAGGGCCCCACGGTCCTATGGGATTGTTGATCATTTGACAAAGATTTCATTGACTCAGACATTTTAAAGAACTTTCTCAATAAAACACATGTGTTGCTTAGCCACAAATCCAACTTCACCAAAGAACCCTGATTTGATCCAGCTGAGTCTGAAAGCCTCAAGGCCTGTTTATGACTTTACATTCCTCTCATCCTCCCAAGGGAAGGTCACTTGGCACATGCCCTGAAGGGAGGAGGGGCGGAATGCTGGCAGAACCACCTCTAACTCCCCAGCTGTCTTCACTCCCTGGCATACATAGGCACATATACTACACACAAACATGTGAATGTGTGGTAATCTGCCCTCCACACAGAAAAGAATGCCTTCCTGGAATGCAGAAATGTCAACAGCTTTGAGTATGATTGCATGGACTTGGCTTTGCACATTCATCCTCTTTCTTAACCAGCTGTTCTTTGGAATTCGTTCTGAATAGTTTGCATCCTCAACAGAGAGAACCAAATGGAAACCTCTAGATACCCCTGAGGTCTGTTCTGGAGACCTGAGGCACCCAGTAGGAAGTGGAGAGGCAGTACTCCAATGTCCCACTGAGAAGCTGTGACTTGGAAAAGTCATGGGTTGGGGAGTTATGGGTCCAGCATAGAGCTGAATGTACCCTCAGTAAGTCATTCCACGTTTCTGAGCTCCGACTTCTTCATCAGCCAGACTAAAGAGCCACATCAGACTCAGGCTTGTTCTAGGTTTCTTCCCATTGCTATGATCAAACACTTTAACCAAAGCAATTTAGGGAGGAAAGGATTTATTTTAGTATTCAGGTTTCGGTTCATTACTGGGGAAAGCCTGGGCAGAAACGTAAGGCAGAAATGTAAATGGACGGTTCTCGACTCAGAGGCTTAATATTACTGACAAAAGCTTGGTCATTAGCTCAGGCTTGTTACTAACTACCTCTTACACTTAAATTAATCATAATTCTTATCTATGTTTAGCCACATGGCTCACAGCTTGTTACCTCATTTTCTACACATCCTGCTTGCTAGGCAGCTGGCTAGCATCTCCCAGAACCTGCCCTTCCCCTTCCTTCCTTAGTTTGGTTGTCCCACCCATACTTCCTACCTGGCTACCAGCCAATCAACTTTATTATTAACAATAAGAATAACGCATATTCACAGTGTATATAAAGATTGTTCCATAGCACAGAAACCATGGAGGAACTACTCACTGCTTGTGGCTCACTCACAAGCCCATGCTTTCCTACACAGCCCAGGACCACATGCCTAGGGAATGTGCTGCCCACAGTGGGCTGGGCCCTCCCACACCAATGAACAATTGGGACAGCCCCTAAAGACACGCCCACATTAGACCAACTTATCCCTCAGTTGGGACTCTCTTCTCAGGTGACGCCAAGCTATGTCACATCGACAGGACAAGGCCAGGAGACAGTCAGGAACGGCTCTAAGCCATTTCTATTTTCTCCTCTATTGTCTAAATTAATCCAGGAGAGGGCTATCTTTCCCAGGGACAACTGGACCAGGCTCTGTGCGGCATCAGTCCTAGTCATCTACTTGAAATGGAGTCGAAATGGACATCAATGAGAAAGATCACAGGGGAGTTTTTCACTGAGATGGTCTGTGCGTGTGTCCGTGGGTAGCATGGGGTGTGAGGAACGTACAATTCACTTTGGTGAACTTGTGTAACACAAGGTACAGCCTTTGTCAGGCCTGGCCTGATGGCTTTTCCAGCCACCTCTTTGCTAATTCTTGGCTGTGTTCTCACCTGGATGACAGAAAAGGACAAATATCTCCATTCCTAGGTCTGGAGTTTTCCTTGGGGTCACTGCTGTTCTTAGGAGAAAGAAGTGACATTGTGGCTGCTTCCAGCTCTGGGTCAGGGGGGCACAGAGGACGTGAGGACCTGGACTCTGAGAAACAGCACAGAGAATGGTGACGTGGTGGGTTCCGCTGTCTGCCCCAGCCACCAGCAGCACACACCTCGGCCCAGTCAGGAAGGTTGCTTCCTCCAGGCCCTGGTTCAGCGGCTCTCCACAGAGCAGGAAGCACGAGGAGGAGCTGCTTTCTTCAGGCTCCTGTTGGAGGTGGGAGGGGTGACCACCATTTGTCACTCTCAACACTGCCAAAAGTGAGATCCTTTCCTCAGAGAGTTCATGTTCTGCACTCTCCCGCAGACTCACAAGCCTCTCCACGGACTTTCCAGGATGATACAACATGGAACTGTGTTCCTCAGTCCAATAATCCCCTGGGAGTGCCATCAGGGTGCAGAGAAGCTCCCAGAGTGTGGTCCTCACAACAAGCCACCCCCATCCTGTGTCAGGAGGCAAGTTCTGGGGTTGGGGGAGGGTGGCAGGCTGACAGTGGGGGGACCAGTAGTCCTGTATGCTTGTCCCAGCACTGCCGTGAGCTGAATGGATGATGGACTCCTGGGTCCTCAGATTCCTCTTTGCCTCCTTGAGAGCACATAGGGATGGGAGGATACCTGGATTTCAGAGCCCAGGAACCCATCCCGAAGGTGGTTTCAGGCAGTTTTACCTTGATGGGTATTTATTTCCTCACTGAAGTGGCTTTGTTTCTTATTTATGAGATTTGAAATATTCATGCATATACATTTAATTATTTTCCATGTTCCATATACATATATACATTTTATACTGGCAACAATCTAGATAACAGAAAATGAAATGTATTGAATGTCTCCTCCAAGTGCCAAAGGTCTTTCCTAATCTAAACCCACACACAAGGCAGAGGTCAGGGAATTTTCTTTCTAAAGATGGTCTAGATCTTGGTCCTGCCCCCAACAGCTACAGAACTCGGAGTCATGAAGACTGAATATCACTGAACTTTCAAAGCTATCATTTTTTTTTTCCCATGTGAAAGGACAGCCTGCTGAGATGGATTTTCTAACACTCCCCCCCCACCCCACTTTGCACCAACATTCCCAAGTTGATTAGTGTTCAGCTGACTGCTCCTGCTTTCCTGATTATTAAAAGGCCTTTGATCCTTTTGACATCACAGAACTAATTTGGTAATAAGCCAACCAATTAAGAACATATACACATAGTTTCCTGTTTATTTTTAGAGTGAGCAGCACCAAACTTCCTCAGCTTCCAAAATAGTTACTGTATCTTTAAGAAAGCAGGTCTACTTGAGACAGAGGTCACTCTGCCTCAGCTGATGGCCCCTGGGCTGCTGAGTCACAGGAAGTGTCTGGAGGATAACCACAGACTTTCATCTCTCTTGCCTCCCTGGAATGAGTAATTCTAACTGGATATTCCTAACAAAGGAGCAATTGTGACCTCAGAAAGCACACAGTGCTATTAATTAGACCAGAGATTTACTCAATCGATGTCTGCCGTGTCTGAGGCAAAGTCTCAGATAATAAGGCCTCCCATTTTTATCTCTGTTCCTTAGTCATTATCCCATGTGACCTCAATGCAACAGTCAAAGAGGGGCCAGTGACCCCCATTGTTAAGGCAGTACAGTGACTCAAAGTAGGATGCAGCCTTGTCTCCAACCACAGGACCACGCATAATCCAGGGTTCCATCCTTCTTCTGCTGTCATGGGCCTGAGGCAGCCGACTCTCCAGTTACTTCCTTCTGGCTCTTTTTGATGGCCGGACTCCTCTTTGGTGTCCTCTCCAGTCCTGGCAGATCCTGCTGGACAGGCTCCACCAAGTGGTATTTTAAGGGGCACGTGCAGGCGGAAGCATGGAACTTCTCTGAATTGGGGATCCGGCCAATGGAGAGTTTCACTTTCTAAGACATAAGACAGGAGATAATTAAATGACTGGAGATTATCCTTAGGAGCCCATCCTTCATATCCCTTGAATCTGTTCTTGAAGGAAATCCTGTGATGAGCTATGATGAGCCAAAGGCTGCCGCGGATGATCTGCACGTTCCGGTGGAACATGGACTTCCGTTTTCTGACATCCATAGGCCCAAGCCTCTAGGCAGGTTCCAAAAAGTCTGATGACCCACTGTGCTGGCTAGTATTATGTTAACTTGACCCAAGCTAGAGTCATTTTGGAAAAGGGAACTTCAGTTAGGAAATGCCCCCCACTAGATCGGCCTGTGGACAAGTCTGTGGTGCATTTTCTTGATTGATAATTGATGTGCAAGAGCCCAGCTCACTGTGCGGGGTGACATCCCAGGGCTAATGGTTCTGGGTAATATAAGAAAGCAGGATGCATAAGCCACGAGGAGAAACCTTGTAAACAGAATTCCTCTATGGCCTCTGACTCAGTTCCTGCCCTGGCTTTCTTTGGTATGGAAGTATAAGAGAAATAAACTTTCCTTCCCAAGTGGTTTTGGTCATGGTGTTTTATCGCAGCAATAGACATCTAACTAAGACAGCCACAGGGACCCAGTTGCTCCAAGAGCTCTAGCTGTAGAACAGTGTGCATCCAGAGGAGACTGCCACCAGGAAAGCCCCAGATGAAAGCCGAAGGAAATGGAAACTTGACGTTTCTCTTGCAGATCATCGTTTCTTATCCCTCTAAACACACACACACACACACACACACACACACACACACAACCTCCTCTGCCTCTAAAAAGGTGTCACACTGCTCTCGATGTCTCTAGCCCTGCCCTCTGCCAGCCTCCCACTTCTCTCCACTGCGGCTAAAGCAGATGTGATTGGCTCAGACTTGTCAGACAGAGTAGACGCTGTTGCTCCCACATGTCCTCTTCCAACTTATGTTTCCTTTCAAGAACCAGGTGTTCGAATCTTAAAAGAGGATTGGCTGTCTGTTTTCATATAAAAGAAGTCAGGAGTGTCGGGGAGGGAGGAGAGTTTTCTGTCCCTCCAGATTGGTGGTTCTCAAGTTTCATGATGCTGGGACCCTTTAATACAGTTACTTCCTCATGTTGTGGTGACCCCCAACCATAAAGTTATTTTCATAACTGTAATTTTGCTACTGTTATGAATGGTAATGTAAATATCTAATATGTGGGTTATCTGATACATGACCCCTGTGAAAAGGTTACTCGACCCACAGTGGGGTTGAGACCTACAGGCTGCAAACCACTGCTCTAAATAACCGTGTTGGTGGGTGTTGCTAGTGGTCAGTACTATGCAGGAGTTGTTCTCAGGCAAGTGAGGAAGATAGCAGGAGCTCAGGAGAGGCGCTGTCTAGAACGGCAGTCATTACGAAGCATCAGCAGCCCACCCAGGTGGAGTTTAGATGTGTGTCCAGTCAAAACTCTTTTCTCAATTGCTGAGCACATGTGTGGATTTTGAGTCAAAATAATAGTAACTTCTGGAAGGTGCACATGGGGCCACAGGGTGGACCTTTGGCAAATGCCATGAATTATAAGTTACCAGATTATTGGACTAGGTCCCTCAACCAACCTTTTCTCTACCACACAAACTCATATCAAGGATTGAACTCTTGAGCCAAACACCGTCTCCTCTGAGAAACCCTTCTGGCTTTCCTCAGAAGACTGATCTATTCTCCCGCTATACTTTCTGTTCACACCTCGAAGCACACACTGTATTCTAAGAAGTGCCTACAATATTCGTTTGACCCACTAATCGGTGAGCTACTTAAGTGCAAGCTGAGGCCACTTGTAGTCTTAGAACATTGCACAGTATCCAGTATGGAGTAGAGGGATGTCCAGCAATAGTGAGGGAGCAAGTGAGTGAACGAACCCTGGCCGGGCCACTGACTAGCTTTGTGTCTACTTCAGTCACACGCCTGATTGGTCTTACCCTTTCAGATAATAGCAATAATAACAATTTATCCCACTGGCAGGCTTATTGAGTGATGAAGAACAGACAAATTGAATCCTTAATACGCATGATAGATAACCACAGACTCCCAGGGCCAGAAGAGGGGTCTTTAGTATTGTGGTTGCAGAAATTTCCAGTCAAGGCTCTATGTTTTCTGAGATGTTAACTGGGTGGTCCAGTCTGTAGATGCATCTGCTTTATAGAAGATGAACGTGAATGTCCCTAACTGAAGTGAACGTGGTGAGCTCTTCCTTTCCCTTCTCCCTAGTCACAGCCCAGAAATCCAAGAAGTACAGTTTGAAGGCTGTAGGAAAGAACAAGTCCTTCTTCTGCTCCTCACTCCAGAGAGAAGAAGCTAAACACAGAGAAGGCAGTGACCTTCCCAAGGTCATCGGGCTAGAAATCAAAGTGGGCTTAGAAGGATGAACAGCATGAAGACTGTACTAGCCAGGGAGGGCATTTAAATGCAGGTAGCCCTTTAAAATCAGATGCTCAGTGTCGAACCACATAGGATGCTGGTTTTTAATGATAACTCCATGCAGAAGGCATGGCGATGTCAGGATTTAGATGAGAAAACCGACATTCAGAAAAGTGAGCCTCTCGAAGTCACATGGCCCATGCAGGTAGAAGTAAACTCATAGTAACTGTGTCGAGCACATAATCTGTGCCAGGGACATTGTAAGCTGTTACAGCACATTGTATCATTTGATTCTTCAACAACTGGTGCAATCAGTGTCCCTGATTTTACAGAAAAGCAAGACACAGACTGCTTAAAGGGGCTACCTACAGTCCACAAGCTAGTCTGAGTCATGGGAGCTCTTTCTGTACCTTACAGCACCTGAGTCAGAGGCCAGAGCCCTCTTTCCTGGCCTAGTGCTTTCTTCAATAGCCCTTGAAACAGAAGACAGAATTTCACTCATGTTCTGAGGAGTTCCCAGACCCTGATGTTGTTCCCTCCCGCACCGACTTGGTCTGGCCAGGGCTGGTCCACAGCACTCACCTCCTTCTGGATACACCGAGTAAGAAACAAGGACACCTCCTCCAGGCTTTGGGGCTTCAGGTCATTCACGGCCAAGATATGATCTCCATGGCAGAATAAGCACCCTAGTCGGGGAGGACCTTCCCACCGAGCCACACTGCAATGGGGATACAGCATCCAAGAGGAGAATGAGATGGAGCTCATTGGCTCATTGTGGGGGCAGGAACGGGGCCTGTGGGATCATCTCACTCTGTGCCCCACACTGTGAGTCAATCATCTCCTGTTTGGACTAACTTCCTCCCAGCCCACCCTCCCTCCCAAACTCTGCTCCAAGCAAACCACCCTCACAAGGCTCTGCCAAGTCCAGTCCCTTGGTTGGCTTGTAGTTAATCTCTCCTGTCCCAGGACTTATAATTATGCATGGTGGGAATACTTTCACTGTAGTTCTGAGTAAGATGTACTTTTTATATTTACTTATTCATGTGGCTACCTTTTTATCTGGCTTTGTGACCCTGGGAGTACAGAACTACCTTTTTGTTTCCTTAGTTGGTGTTTAAAAAATTTTAACTCCATAGTTACAAGAAAACAGGATGCTTAATAAATATCTGCCAGAGAGAGTACACAGTACTGCACAGTGAATATCTAGTGAATGAATAAGCAAATGGACACATGTATAAGCTTGGTCACAAACAACCCCACAGGCTGAGCAGAGGTTTACAAGTCTTAGGATGCAAAAATTGGGGGAAAATGGAAAGTTATGGCATTATGGCATTTTCTTTATATTAAAGAATTATCTTATAAAAATTCAATCTTCTACCAAAATGAATTAAACAGGCTTATTTATTTTGAGATGGGGGAGGGGAGAGGGTCTCCTTATGTAGCTAAAGCTGGCCTTAAACCTGCTATAAAGCTCAGGCTGGCCTAGAACTCTATTCTAGGGAACTAGGATTACTGGCCTGTGCCAACATTCCCAGTCACAGTTTAAGAGGATGTAGAATCAGATAAATAGTAATTATGTCAAAAAAATCTGCCACACAGACTTTTGTGTTAGTGTTTTGGAATAGAGGTTGCTGTGGATATTGCTATATGTCAATAAACACTGATTGGCCAATAGCCAGACAGGAAGTATAGGCGGGACTAACAGAGAGGAGAATTGAGGAGGAAGGAAGGATAGGGAGACTGCCTGGAGCCGCGGCCAGGAGAAGGATGATGTAAAGTACTGGTAAGCCACGAGCCATGTGGCAAAGTAGAGATTAATAGAAATGGGCTAAATATAAGAGTAAGAGCTAGACAATGATAGGCCTGAGCTAATGGCCAAGTAGTTTAAATAATGTAAGCGTCTGTGTGTTTATTTTATGAATGGGTTCAGTCAGGGAACCAGGGACTGGCTGGACTTGGGAGCTGGAGAGAAATTCTCCAGCAACAAGAGGTTTTGACTGGGGTATGGGAATCTTAGGCCCTCATATACATCTTTTAGAACCTATTAACTGGCTCTCTTGCTTCATTCATTAGATATTCGCTCTGTGGTACCTGGGCATGGCACCCCTGACATCTATTCCTCTTTGAAGAATCAGAAAGATCCTCATCCCCAGCCCTTTTGGTCCCCCTCAAAAGTTGGCCTCCCATTTGACAATAATCTTTTGGCCTCCAAGTCCTCTCTGTGGCAACACTGTAGCCATGGTCCTCCGTCAACTTTGTCAAATACAGTGTTTCAGAATAAGGGTGTCCCTCCATCTTTGACCTGTTCATTTGGTATCATCCATGGCTCCACCTACCATATCCGTCCCGCTGCTTCTACCAGAGCAAGATAGTTGAAGGCATCTGGGGGAGAGAGGAACACGTTCAGAGTCTCCACTTGGCTCTCATCAGGGACGTTGCTGGGACAGAAAACATCTGTGTAAGTCACATCAAACAGCCAACTGTCCCTAGCTCTGAACTATCCTTTCAGAGTATATTTCTGGCCTTCTGTTTCTGAGATGACATTTTCCAGCTAAAGCTTGTTCAAAACATATGAAGAAAGAAATATGAATTTAAGGTACTGAAAGCCATTCATTGCATCCTTCCCTGCCCTCTTGTCCGTGGTTGACAGACAGTGAGGAAAGAGACCGAAGTGGACTAAGTGGGTTTATAACCATCTCCATCAGGTCAATTTGCATATCTGCCTTCTGGAAATTATTCCATATAAGGGGACACGGAAAGCAGCTAAGATTCCAACTGTCTTGTCAAGTGCCTTGTCAAGTGACATCACCTAGGGCCTACTTTCCTCTTCTCATCTGCCCAGTACCTCAGGAGGCTTGCTTGCCCACGTGATGCTAATTCAAGAGGCTGGTGATGCACGCTGATGCTGGATCAGTGTGGTCCAGGTTTTATGGCCCGAAAGGCTGCCCAAGGAAAAAGTGTCAAGACAGTTGGAAAAGCCACCTCCATCCCTGGGGACCACTCTTCCTCCAACTCTATCATTTACTGCCCAGGTCACAACATCAGTGGCACAGAGAGAAGCCTGTCAGATTCGAGGCTGACTTGGAGATTTTGAAGAACTACTTTGAAATTTAAATATTAAGTGCACTCAAGGCATCTGTCTTGCTCTTAGGGCCCACAAAGTTTTAGGAATCAGAGCTTTACTTGAGTAATATAGACAATTTCACAACAGTTAGTGAGGCGGACCCCTTTTTGTCAGCTGTGGTTTGTGCTTCTGGATCAGCAGGTGAAAGGCACAGATCACTTCCTGTGCCATGTTCTTGCCGGGGAGGCCCCTGCTCTGGAGTCTGCAGAGAACTCTGGGGTTCAGCTTGGCAACCAGCGGATGCAGAGGTTGATTCTTTGAAGAAACTGGAGTAGAAGACATTAAACAAAGGTCTATTTAAGCACACACAGTAACAGTTTTCCACTCTGCCTGTCAAATATGAGCATCTAACAGCCATAAGAAGACGAACAAAGTCCTGAAGTGTG
Source organism: Peromyscus attwateri (assembly GCA_902168425.1). Classification (NCBI taxonomy): domain Eukaryota; kingdom Metazoa; phylum Chordata; class Mammalia; order Rodentia; family Cricetidae; genus Peromyscus; species Peromyscus attwateri. The sequence continues at coordinate 66,451 of CABHPP010144184.1, read as the reverse complement.
GTTGATATATTGTGCACCCCAATAAACTTATCTGGGGATCAGAGAAGAGAAGGGCTACAATATTAAACACAGAGGTTAGGCAGTGGTAGCACATGCCTTTAATCCTAGCATTCCAGAGACAGAGATCCATGTGGATCTCTGTGAGTTCAAAGCCACACTGGAAACAGTCAGGTGTGGTAACAAGAGCCTTTAATCTCATGAAGTGATGGCAGAAAGCAGAAAGGTATTTAAGGCGTGAGGACCAGGAACTAGAGCCTGGTTAAGCTTTTAGGCTTTTGAGCAGCAGTTCAGCTGAGACCCATTCGGATGAGGACACAGAGGCTTCCAGTTGGAGGAAACAAAATCAGCTGAGGAATTGGCGAGGTGAGGTAGCTGTGGCTTGTTCTGTCTCTCTGATCTTCCAGCCTTCACCCCAATACCTGGCTCCAGGTTTGATTTTATTAATAAGAACTTTTAAGATTCCTGCTACACTGAAGTGTATTCAACCACCAGAACCCCGCCAGAGGCAGAGCCAAACTGAACAAGCTTTCTTTCTAAAAATGGACTTGGAATCAAAATAACCCTTTACAGGGTTGAGAGGAAACGGTGAGAGTGTGAGACACATAAAAGCAAGAAACCAGAAGACTTCTGAAGACAGCAATGTCCTAAACGTCACGTGTGGCTCTCTGTGGGTGAAGAAACCATCGCCACATTTCCTTCTCTTAAGTCCACAGGTTGAGCCTCCTTCACCTGAGCATCTGAAATCCAAATTCTGAGTGACAATACGATGCTGCAAGTGGACAGGTCCACACCATCAAGCTTTCTTTCATAAACAAAGTAAATTTCAAACATTTTTACATAAGATTATCATCAGGTTTTATATATAAGATATGTATGAAAATATGAATCATGCATGTATTTCATGTTTAGATGAGTTCTGTTCCCCATGAGATCTCATTATGGATATGCAGTATTTCAAAAACTAAAAAAAAAAAAATTCTGAAACCAGAAACACTTATAATCCTAAGCATTTCAGATAAAGGACATCCAAACCTGAATCCAACATGTAGAATGGAGTCTTTGGTGATGTTTTTGTAGCAATTTGTCAAAAATGAATTGGGGGCCAGAGAGATGGCTTGGTGGGTAAAGTGTTTGCCATGTAAGCAGTAGGACCTCAGTTTGGATCTCCAGAACCACATAAGGCCGGACATGGTAGCATACCCCTGAAATCCCAGTGCTTCTGTGGCAAGATGGGATGTGGGAAATCCTAGGAAGCTCACGGGCCAGCTTGTGTGGTATATGCAGTGGTAAACACCAGGAAACTCTGATTCAAACGAAGCAGAAGACGAAGACCAACACCCAACGTTGCCCTCTGACCTCTAGATGTGCTGTATGGCTCATGTCAACACCACACACACATACATATATACACACATATATATTACATCATTCATATATATGTATGTATGTATGTATACCCTCACACACAGGTTAACACAGTGAATTGGTGGTAATTGTTCTATTAAAAATAGGTTAGTGAAAAGCAGTATTTAGAGGACAGTTACACTCACCAGGGTCTCATTGACATGTAATTGCTCTCAGATTTCTTGGAACCTTGGTCTGGACTATTGGATTCAATGGATTCAACAGAATCATCGGAATCAGCAATGCTCTTTAGCTAAAGGCAAAAAGCACAGATGTAAGGATACAGGTCTGCAGCTGGCCAGGCACCTCCTCACCTCACACTGCTCTGTATCTGGAATAACACATCTTCCATTGAAAGGACAGCAGTTCTTCAGAGAATATCAAACGGCCTTAACCACAGGAGACTGAACCACCACAGTTTCTGATAGATTTCAAAGCTCATTTTCCCTTCCTGGGAGCCTTTGTGTCCCATTCCAGACACACGTATTCTATCGGGAAGCTTTGGGTTTTCCTTTCTGCTTCATTCCTAGCCATTTAATGCCTTGAGCCTTTTCCCCAGGTGGTTGACTCTATGAATCATGGAAGCTGATTGGGCCAAAGACTAGACACAGTGGTTGTAAGCAACCACTGACAGACACTCCGCTCTAGTTGGCCACTGACTTCTAATTGGAGCGCTGCCTTCCAGCCAAGCCAGTCTTCTGCACAGCTGTCTCCTCACCAAAGGCTCTCTTCCAGACCTCACGTTCATGCGGTCTTCTTTGCCTGTGATGCCCTTCTCTTCTCCTGCCCAGTGAAGTCCTGTTGTTACCCCACATTCCTGAATCACCTCAGTCCTCCTGACAACTTTTGTACAGTTTCATCTCCTTCCTCAGACGCCATATTCCAAAGAGTGTCTACAGCCCATCCTTTCTACACACCTGATTGATTGGTTGTTCCCAGACACCATATTCCACAGAGTGTCTACAGCCTATCCTTTCTACATACCTAATTGGTTGGTTGTCTCAGAGAACACTAGTGTGTAATTATTCTTGGTGAAAGAAAATGTTCTATGCTTAAGAAACCATGGGCAATGCCTTGTGCTATCTACTTGGTTACTTATAATGCAGGACTACATACCAAGGGTTCTGAGAACTTTGCTGTGATGTACAGCTTGTTTCAACCACTTGTAATTTAGTACTTCCATAACCAACTTGACCGCAGCCTGTGTCTTTAAGTTATATTGTCACCATCTAGTAGAAACCCCCAATTTTGGGGGGGATGTTACTATGCTCCCATCATTCTCTCCTCCTGTCACTCCAGTCCACATTCTATGTCCATGTCTACCACAGAGATAACATCTTGGTCAACATGCCTAAAAGTCAATTCATGTTTCGCCACTTCCCTGCTCAGAAGCTGCCTCTGTCCCTATGCTACTCACAGAGTGAACTCAGCTTGGAATTCAGTGCCCGTCATGGGCTGGCTCTTTTTTTTTTCTGTTAAATTTCTACTCTACCATTCACACACTCTGCACTGTGGCCTACCTGAGCAATTCCCCAGACCTGAAGCCTGCTTCGACTCAAGTGGAAAGAGAAAAATCTGCCCTGTGTCTGGTGATCCTGGACCACTCTGTGCCTCTTTGTGTATCATTATCTTTGGTAACTGAAACTGTGGGCTCTGAAATACGGAGGACTATGATGCTCATCACTGTAGCCACCATGCTGAGCATAGTGCAGTGTCTAGCACTCAAAAGGGCTTCCAGTTGTCAATAGGCTGCTGCATATACACCCACAGCTGATTACCCAATGACTTTCACTCTTTTTCTTTCAGTCCAGAAAAGAGAAAGACTACTAAAATCTAAATTTTATCCACCAAGTGCTCACGTCATCTCCTCTGTAGAACTTTCTCTGGTCTTCGGTCTGAAAACCAGTTCCTTCTTCCCACCACTGGTACAACCCAGGCATCGTATAAGCTTATGTCTTGTGCTATCGTTGGCTCCTATTCAAGTGCCAATGCCATGAGTGAGCCCCCCATCTCTGCCAGCCTTACCTTTGTGCCCTCCTGATCTCAGCCTATTGTCCCAGCAGCAGCGTGTGGCAGAGGCTTGGCGGACATGTTAAAGGAATGACTGGTGGGGGGGTGAGGGGGACTTACTTCTGAAAGGATGCTTCGAGGAGTGAGATAGTAATTCTCTTCTTCTGTATCTTGAGTGGGTTCTGAGTAGAAATCGTGTTCATGATGAGGATGAGCTTGCCTGAATCCTTGAAGGTTTTTTTGTATTAAATGCTGAAAAAGGAAGACACAGAAGGAATTAATGAGTTCCTTCCTTCCTTCCAATAGAATTAAACTAATACTTTCTAGAAAAACTATAATACATTAGTTGGGTTGACAAGATCGGAGGCTGTTTCAGTATAACATGCAGAAGCCCACACAAACTGAACTTGCCTCCTCGGTTTGGGTCACCTCTAATGGTGTGAATGCATAAGCATAGTTAATATTTGAAATTTTTCTCTACTGTGGAGAGTTACAACTCAGAACAAGAAGTTTTCTACTGTGGGTGGTGTGGTTAGACAGGGAGCTTTGTCATGAAGTCCCCACCCCATCTCTTCCCAGTCATCTCTCAGCAGCTTCTGGGGAGGTAATTAGTCTGGAGTCACTGAACCTCCTCCTCCTGGCTCAGGATTCCTCTTTTGTGTTTTGCCTTGTCTGTTTCCACAGCAGTGCAATTAGGGAGTGTTGGCTACACGGCAGTATGAATTATAGGCTTCAAGGTGATGTAGATGCAAGCAATTAATTATTGCCTTCCCTCCCCAGCTGACACCAGATACTCACTAATGTAGCTGCTCTGCATAGCATAAGAACTGTTATGAGTGCAATTTAATCACTCCAAGAACAATGCTGGATGGCAGGGGGCTTCCATAAGACCCTGAATGTTTGCTAGGAATTCCATGGAAGGTAGCGCTCTCTCTCTCTCTCTCTCTCTCTCTCTCTCTCTCTCTCTCTCTCTCTCTCTCTCTCTGTGTGTGTGTGTGTGTGTGTGTGTGTCTGTGTGTGTGTGTGTCTGTGTCTGGTGGGGGAGGGAGGGAGGAAGAGAGAGCACACCATGACCAGTGATGGTTCAACTTCCAGGTTTTTTTTTCTCTCATGGGGGAGTGCAAAAGCAAGACATAGTCAATGGAAACTGCACTGCAGATTTTGAACTTTAGCCTTTGTGTGGGCTACCAATAAGAGTATGCTAACTTTCTTTTAAGTCTGGTGGCAGCAGTGAGCCACAGCTCCAGGACAGCCCTGCAATCATGGGGGTAAACAACGGGCCCTGCACAGTGTGCTGTGCTGCTAAGCTGTGATGTTCAGAAAGGCGGGTGTGTTACATGCACTTTCAAGTCATGCTGCTTTCCATTTATAATGAGTTTGTCAGGATATGACCCCACCGAGAAGCCCACAAGCATTACATATACTTAAGTCATGTCTATTTTTCTAGCTCAAAGCTCACTGCCATGGTATGACTGTCCCTCTCCAAAACACGTATTGAAATTTGAATGCCATTTTTACAGCAGTGGGCAGAACTTCCTGTGTCCCTGAATGTCCCATCTGAGAGGCATTGCCCTCTGCCTTGCCTGCCCGCCTGCCTGTCACTTGATGAGCAGCAAGAAGGCCCCCACCAGATGAGAATCCTTGATATTGAGCTTCACAGTTTTCAGAACTGTGGAGACCAATTGTTGTCATCTAGAAACTCACAGTGTACTATGGGATTCTGTTGTAGTTGCTAAAGATGGAGCCTGGAGCCCGAGTATGCTGAGTCGGGAGTGAAGGGTTCCCCATGTACCAGCAACATCAACAACAAAACCCAGCAAGATACATGTCTTTAACTTGACAGGGTTGAAAAAAAAATATTACTTGATCTCAACAAATAATGGGAAAAGGCAAAAGCAACCAGTAAGGCTTCTCTTGAGGAAAGGAATTCATCATGGATGGAAGCTTTGTTCAAGGTCAGCCTGCTTGCCCTTGTCTCAGACCACTGGTTTTGCTCACTGAATGGCTGAGATGAGGTGTTGGTCCTGGTGGTGTTGATATGCTGAAAAAGCTTTTACAATGTTGGAGAGCTACCAGCTAGATAAAGTGGGAGCCCCACCTCATTGCGTGTGCGTGGTACCCACAGAGGGAAGGATGCCAGTGGTGGTGTCTCTAAGGGATGAAGTAATAGACGTGCAGGAAACAAACGACCCAGCTTGTTTGTTGATAAAAGTCGAATGTAGAAACAGCGAGTCCAGAAAGGGGAGGGCGTGTAGTTCTGTGGCCTTCCAGGGGCTGGCATGCTATTTTACTTCCTCAAACAGACTGCATGAGGAGTGAAGAGGATGGACACACAGACTGAGAAGCCAGACTGATGGGATGAGTGAAGGGAAGCAGGAAGAAACTCCACCTTGCCTGAGGGCACGGACAGCACAACAGGAAACTAAGGGGTCCTTGGGGACCTTTGTGCCTGCGAGTGGAAGGAGGGGAGGTGGCTGGCTAAGTTTAGGGAAGGAATCAGAGTCTGTCAAGAGCATCCAAACTGAATGAAAATCTTTAGTCAGCTAGGCAAGTGGTAAAGCCTACCTGTAGAATAAATAGGAAATGAGTAAATATGCATAAATATTAAGATGAGGAATCATTCTGTGAGTGTGTGTGTGTGCATGTGTGCATGCACTTGGGTGTGCACAAATGTGAAGGTCAGAGGACAACCTCAGGTGTGAACTGCTGTGGATATCGCTCTGTATAAATAAAATGCTGATTGGCCAGTAGCCAGGCAGGAAGTATAGGTGGGACAAGCAGAGAAGAGAATTCTGGGGACAGGAAGGCTGAGTCAGTAGACCCCTGGCAACCGTCCAGGGAGCAGAATGTAACAGGCACACAGGTAAAGCCACGGAATGTGTGGCAACATATAGATTAACAGAAATGGGCTGAGTTTAAGTGTAGAAGCTAGTCAGTGGTAGGCCTGAGCTAATGGGCGAGCAGTTTTAAACATTAGCCTGTGTGTGTTTATTTGGGTGTGAATGGCTGCAGGACCGGCAGGTGAGAGAGATTTGTCTTGACCATGGACCAGGCAGGACTGGAGAAAACTGCAGCTACAGTGCACCTCAGCAGCATTCACCTTGTTTGTTTTGCCCCACTGGCCTGGAACTCACCAAGTAGGTGAGGCTGACGGGCCAGTGAAGCCCTAGGACACACCTGTCTCTGCCTCCTCGGCACTGGAGTTATAATGTGTAACACCACATGAGTCCTGGGGCATCAAAGCCGGCCTTGTGCCTACAGGGCAAATGCTGCTCTGACAGAGCTGCCTCCTCAGCCCCAGGAATGATGAGAAAGACGGGCAAGGTCAATGTCCACTGCTAGCCAGTGGCGCTATTCAGCAACGGCCGACTCCCTGCTGCAGTGCCCTGATGAAGTAGGAGGAGGTTTTGATTACCACATCTGGAAGACTGGCCCTTGGTAATGGCAGGCTGATAATCTCCGGTGCACTGCAGAGGCCAAAGAAAGGACTGGGGTGGGAAACTGGCCTTCTGTCACCCAGGGAAAGCTGCTCCTGCTTGGAAAACAGTTGTTTTGTAGTTAGAGCGCGATTGCTCCCCTATCGTTGTCAGCATCCCCCCCCCCCACTGCCACCTGGGCTCCCTTGTCTCCAGGGGCTCCCCAAGGCTTTGGCTGGGCTGCTCATTGGCCAGTGTCACATCTCTAAGACAAGGGCTGATCTTGCCAGTGCAGCTTTCTCCAGCTCCAAAGTCCCCAAAGACACCCAGCCTGGCCTTAACAGGCACCCTGAGTGCTCCCCAGTGTCTTCTCCACCGAGCCTCTCCTCACACCCTGCTGCTTCTGCTCTCATCATTGAATCTGCAGGAGACATGGCTTGATGTCTCCTTCTCTCTGGCATTTGCTACAAGCATGGGACAACCTGGAAAATGCACTCATAAATGTACCTACACCCCAGTTCCCTCTGTGACAGTCTGTAAGAAAGGACGGGGGAAATTCACAAAGCCCCTTCTGAAGTCAATTAAAAACCTTCAGCTGCTTACCTGACACAAGAGACATTACATTAAAATGCAAGGCAGGTGAAAACAATGTTTGATAGACACCTCCCTAGACTTAGCCATTCAAAGGGAAGCTGGTTATGTACCTAGAATCACAATGGTGGAAAAAATAGTATACTTCAAGCTACTAGGAAAAATTGCCACCATTAACTTTCACTCCCCTACTGCAACAATGACAATATAATTACAAAACACAAAAGTATTTTTCCTTTTGTTAATTGTGAAAATAACAAGGGCATATGTTTCCTCGCTTATTTATTCCTTGTATTGACACGAGTTGCTAAGGAGAAAGAAAGGGCCACTGCTGTTTCTAAGGAAAGAGGGCTGAGTTCAGGTGCCCTGGAGCGTCATTAGCGACATAGTTACCTGTGAATTCTGATGAGCTGTTTTCGCACCCCGGCAATACACTGACATGAAGGACACCCACTCTCTGATCTTCTCCCTGGGATAGGAAGAGAGTTTCAGCTGGCGTTGGCACAATCGCTCCCACATTCATTCTGAACCCAGCGGATTCTCTGGTTACACTCGGAACAGCTTTGGGGTTGGCTGCCCACAAAATAGAACTCTTTCCCCCAGTAGTTTGAACGGTTCACTGCTCCCCGCTGTCTCTGCATCTGCACCACTGAAGGAACCCTCATGACATCTCCAGTAGGGAAACTCAGAAATAACGCGGCGGGAACATGGGGTACAGGGCTTCTGCTTTCCACCGTGTTCTGCCTGTCGGCCCCTCGTCCATACCCTCCGGTCTCCTCCGCCCCTCTCGGGAAATGCATCTTTAGGAAGAGTGTTGTACTGGTTATTTTTTTGTCAACTTGATGCAAGCTCAGGTCATCTAGGAAGAGGGAAACTCAACTGAGGAAATTCCACCGTCAGATGGACCTGTAGGCAAGTCTGTGTGGGTATTTTCTTGATTAAGTATCAATGTATTGGGCCAGGTCTACTGTGGGCTGTGCCGCCCCTGGGCAGATGGGCCTGGGTGCTGTAAGAAAGCAGGCTGAGCAAGCCAGTGAGTAGCTCTCCAAGTTCATGGCCTCTGCATCAGTTCCTCCTCCGGTTCCTGCCTCAGGTTCCTACTCCGACTTCCCCTAATGAGGGTCTGTATTCAGGACTTGTACGCTAAATAAACCCCTCAGGAGTCCCTTTTTGTCAGTGTTTTCTCTCGGCAGACGGAGAAGTAAACAAAGGCATGCGTGTCTGAGTGAACTGACACGTTCCCCACCGTCTCTACTGTTGTTTTCCGTGACAATTTAAAAGAAAACTTTGCAGCTTTGGGTCAACCTGAGATAGAGTAAGGCTCCCGCTTGGCTCCAGCCTCAGGCACCTCCTCCCACACCATACTGTCTTTCGCTGGTAAATAAGCTGGTGTGAGAATCCCTGGGTGCTTCTGCTGGCAACAGGAGCCTCTGAAAACCCCCAGAAGCCTCGAGGGTGAGCACATCCCCTCCCTGCAGCTCCTACAGGTATTTCTGGTCATGTTGTTTTTCACAGAAGGCATCTGGGTGATAGCTTGCTTTGTGACCCTCTCCTCATCTACCATGTCCTAGTTCTGACTCCTGGTCCTCAGATGTCACCTATGTTTCTAGAAATGGACTGTTTGCAGAGATAACTGGTTAAGTTGAGATCACAATGGACTAGCAGTACCTCCTAAACGAGTAAGACTGGTATCTGTGAAAAAGGAGAGAAATTTGACCCAGAGGTACATGCTTATGGGAACACCATTTAGAAGCTAGGGTTGGCTGTTGCAGCCAAGGGATCGCCAGCAGCTTGAGAGAGAGGTTTGAGAAGAGCCTTCCTTCCACAGTGCTTCCCGGGAGTGGCCATGTCTGCACCTCATTGCTGAGGCCCAGCCTTCAGAACAGTGAGGTTATCAACCTCTGTTGTTTTAAACACCATTATAACACTCGTAGGCAGCTAGCATAATGATTCTTTAAACTATTTTAAAAGCCAGGGAGGAAGCTTCGTTGGCACTTGACATGTGGCCGTGAGGATCTGAATTTAATCCCCACAGAAAAGCCAGGCATGGTGAAGTGTTTGCAACATCAGCTGGGGAGGCAGAGGCAGGCAGATCCTGCAGCTCTCTGGCAAGCCAGCCTAATTCAAGTCCAGTGAGGGACCCTGTGTCAAAAAAAACAAAGTAGACAGCTCCTGAGGAATGACAGCCAAGGTTGTCCTCTGGCCTACACACACACACACACACACACACACACACACACACACACACACACGTGTGCACACACTCACATGTGCAGCCACACACATGCACACACTCACATGTGCAAGTGTACACATATGCACACACACTCAGATGTGCAACCACACACATATGCACACACGTGTACACACACTCACATGTGCACACATACACATATGCACACACACTCAGATGTGCAACCACACACATTTGCACACACATATGCAACCACACACACATATGCACACACGTACACACACACTCACATGTGCACACATACACATATAGCCACACACATATGCACACACACTCACATGTGCAACCACACACATATGCACACACACTCAGATGTATAGTCACACACATATGCACACACACATGCACACACACATACACACACGTGCAACCACACACATGCATGCACTCACATGTGCAACTGCACACATATGCACACACACACTCAGATTTGCAACCACACACATGCGCGCACACACACACAACCGTTTTAGCACACAATGAAGACTGCTGCTTTGCATGTGCAGTCCAGTCTCTACTTACCTGGTTATTTGCCTGGTTATTGTCTACAGGTTATAATGCTTTTCTCCACACACAGCACGGGACACACTGTCATCTCACTGCTCACCTATCATGGCCAATGAGGAAGTAGTCCCTGTTCATGGTTCTGATGGACATCACGTCGTCAGGGTGGCATTTGAACATCCTCTGCACAGACTGCATCTTCTCCTGGCTGTTGATACCGACTTCTATGGTGGTGCTTCTGTGACAGACACAAAGCAACAGAGCTGATACGGAGAGCAAGTCAAGATAAAAACAGACTCCTGTTTTAAATCAGGAACGAAACTGAAGATTTCATTGACCCACATTTTAAAGACTGTCTAGTTCACGTCACAGATCTCATTTGAATTCTTTCTGTTTTAGAAGATAACTCTGGATCTGGTTCATCAGTAATTGAAAATACTGTTCTGCTTGAAATTCAATTCAGAACTTTCTACTTGGGCTGGATCCCCGAGTCTACAAATCACTATATTTTCCAATATTTCTGGTACATGATTTCTTCAGAAAAGACAAAGAATACTTTATCTAAATATTTCTTAAACTCTGCTTTGGCTCTATGAAATTGGATTTCAGGAGCTCTATCTCATCAAAAAACTAAGTGAGCCCTCAACCAAACGCTTAGGAATTAGAGATTCACCAGCTATGACAAACAATATGAAGTAACTACTTCACTTTTACCCATACCACTCATTATTTTAGTTCTTTTAGAGACACAATGCTCTGGCAGGTCTGAGGCTTTTGGTCAGATGCTCAGGGTTAAGTTTCTGTGCGGCTTGTTTAGCGTCTGACTTGGGCACATTTGCAGTTGTGCAGGTTTCCTGGTTTGGATACACACCGATCGAGTTCGATGGAGCCTCGATGTTGATGGTCTTTGTAATAGGAAAGACTCAGGCCCTTTCCCCCATTCTGGGACAGGATAAAAAGGCGCTTTTTCCAGGAGGTCTGAAAAATGAAAAGGGGGTTGGGGATTTAGCTCAGTGGTAGAGCGCTTGCCTAGCAAGCGCAAGACCTTGGGTTCAATCCTCAGCTAAAAAAAAAAAAAAGAAAAGAAAAGAAAAAAGAAAAGAAAAATGAAAAGGTTTTGCTGTTCCGTTAACTCAGAAGGAGAGCAGCGACTTTTTTCACATGCTCCTGAGGCTGGTGGGAGGCTGGTTAAACCAGTGATCACTTACTGCAGAGAAGAAGAGCTGAGGAGGCGGAGACTTAATGAAGTAATCTTGTTTGTGGGCTTCATTTTCATAATCAAATGTAAATTGTTTGCCTAATAAAAGAAAATGAAGAGGATTCAGTTTGTTCTCTCATAAATTTCAGAAAAGAACAGCTTCCTTTGGAAAACATTGTTTAACTTCAAATTATTCAGTTATTCAAAAGAACACACACAATAGCTGCTTCCCCACCCCCCACCCCCAAACCCCAACAAGAGACCAAGTGAAGAACAGGACCATCATTTGGATGCGGTTAGAGGCAGCTTCATTCACCCACACCTGCCTGAATCTGCTTCTTTCTGCAGTCTGGCCCTGGGTCCCTAGGTGTGAGCAACTCATTTCTACAGTGAGGTAACATGTGAATCGCCCTTTGACACAGCGAATCAAAGCAGAACCAGTCTGGTGAAAAAGAGGCAGGAGGCACTTTTCTCTTTGTTGTGGGAAAAGGAGGAGTGGCCACAGAGAAGGAAGTTCAGTAGAGAGGCCTCATCAACATGACGGTACCTCTGTCTCAGCCCTCTGTTACACAGCCCGGACTCCATTTTCCCCCAACAGGCTTTGAGCCTTTGTCTGTCTTTCTGAACCCAAAGGCAAACCAGACTTACAGCCTGTGATGGGTAAAATGTGCCCTTAACCACAATTTTAACAGCACTGTTTTTCCTAATAGAGATTAGCAACATTTTGTTTAGACAGTTTAGAAACTACAAAATCATCATCATCATCATCATCATCATCACTGACTTTAATTCCAGGAATTACAATGAAACAGTTAATATTTAGGAGCCTCTTTATGGCTTCTGCCACCCCAGTTTCCACATCAGGTATTTCTGTTTTTATTTGTTAAACTGTGTGTGTGCATGGCGCCCCCCCCCCCACACTCCTCCTCCTCCTCACATACCAGGACTATTGATCTACACATGTGTGTGCCACAGAAGGATCAGAAAAGATTAGAGCACCCACCTAGGACAAGAAAAATGCCTATTCCCTCCAACTCTGCTGGAAAAGGTTGTAATTCATGGGACATTGGGTGGAGCACCGAGGACTGTGCCAGACCCACCTAACAAATCATAAAGACAAGTCTAGAAGATCAAGTTGTTCCCAAGAAACTTAAGATTTACAAGAATAAAAAAACATTCCGTCCCAATAAGGTGAAATTTGTAACATCTGGCAAGCGGTCAAAGGCGCTAGGCATGCAGAGGAGGCGGACAGAAGTGACATGTAATAACTAATAACTAATCAATCAAGGCAAGCCCTGAACTGGCACCATCTTAGACATGCCGGAGATTTACCGAGACATCTACTGCTATTGTCAAATCCTGGGAGATACATGAGTTAGAAAGACCCAAAATGAACTCCGAGAGACGAAACGATCTTGAGGCGGGGGGTTTACACCAGGGGCTGTGAGAGAAAACGGAATACTACAGAAGCATACCCAAACTCATAGCAATAGGAAGTATCAAAACAAGCAAAGAAAAGAAAAGCCCAAAGCATGAAAAGAGAGCCCACGCACCAGGGACAGTCTCAAGTGGTCCGATACGCAAGCAGCTGGAATCCCTTAAAAAAGAGGGGGGGGGGGGAGGCAAAATTTTTTTTGAAGAAACAATTCTAAAAATTTTACAAACTTAAAACTAAAAACCAAAACCCAATCCATTCAATGAACCTCATGAAACACAAGATACAGGAAAAGAAACACACCCCGAGTTCCTCAAAATCAAGATGCTCAAAACCATATCACCAGAGAAAGATCTCAAAAGCAGGCAGTGGAGAAAAGACAGTCCATACATAGCAAGGGTAAGCAACAAAGTGCTCTGTTTCTTTTTAAAATTCTATTCATGCGTATGAGTGGTTTGCCTGCACACATGTCTGTGTACCACATGCATGTCTGGTGCCAGAGAGGGCCAGAAAGGGATGCCGTATGCCCTGAAAGTAGAGTTACAGGTGGCGTGAGCCTCCATGTGGGTGCTGGCAACCACACCTGGGTCCTTTGGAAGAACAGTCAATGCTCTTCACTGCTTGGCCATCTCTCCAGCCATAACTGCTTGATTTCTTATTACAAATATAAACAAGAAAATGCAGACCATTAAACAGCACCGAAGAAATGCTGCCATTCAAAGCTCTATAAGCAGCAACTGTATCTTTTAAATATGGAAGCAATTTGGAGATATTTTCAGATATGCAAATTTTGAAAGAGTTTCATCATCAGGAAGCTTCCACTATCAGAAATGATGCTAGAATGTACCAGAGGCATGCAGAACTGGAAACTACAAGGCTAAATGTGTGAGGTGATTTTTCTTATTATTTAAAGCATTCAGTAATTCAACTAGCTAAACAAAAATAGCAATGCATTGTGCAGATTATAATGGTGTGTGAATAATGTGAATTCCAATAGCAGGCCAGGGAAGAAAAATGAGATTACATCTCTGTAATGAGCCTGGATTATTTGTGAACCAATATACCATTACTTGGGGTTAGGCTGTTATATGTTTAAAAATATATAAACACAAAAGTAACATTAAATATAGTATTTAATGTAGGCTAAAATAATATAGCACAGTTTAATAAGCTAATAAAATTTATGCAGTAAAATTAAAAGTGCTCAGTTAACTCAAAAGAAAGCAGAAAAGTGGTGTGTGTGTGTGTGTGTGTGTGTGTGCGTGTGTGGTGGGGGGACAGCAAATGAGGAAAATAGAAAACAGCAATATGGTACTGTCAAGCCTGAACACAACAGTCACATGAAATTTAAATAGTCCAGACATCTGAATTAAAAGGAAGTTGTCAAATTGGATAAAATAGCAAAATCCAACTCTATGCTGCCTCTAAGAACCACGTAAGTGTAAGAGGCACAAGTAAAAGAAAAACAATGGTGCATGTCTTAGGGATTCCATTGCTGGGATAAAACACCAGGAGCAAGAGCACCCTGGGGAGGGGGAGTCGTTCAGCTTCTCCATCAGGTCACACTCCATCACTGAGGGAGGTCAGGGCGAGAGCTCCAGGCAGGAACCTGGAGGCAGGAACTGAAGCAGAAGCCATGGAGGATGCTGCTTACGGGCTTGCTCCTCATGGCTTGCTTAGACTCTTCTTATACAAGTCAAGGCCATCTGCCCAGGGTTGGCACCACCCACAATGGGCTGGGCCCTCCCACATCAATCATTAGCAAGAAAATGGCCCCAGCAGGCCAATATGGTCAGGGCATTCTCTCAACTGAGTTTCCTTCTTCTCAGATGGCTCTAGTTCACGTAAAATAGAAAAATAAACAAACAAACAAAATCCTAGGCAGCACAATACACCATGTTAGCCCAAGTCATTAGAAAGCGGAGTAGCTATGGTATATCATTCAGACTCCAAAGCAAGGAATAGTACCAGAAATCAAAGAAGGTCATTTTATAATAATATAGGAGTCAATTAATCTCAAGAAGATATAATAACAGTAAACATATACGTACCCAGTAACAGAGCTTCAAACATGAAGCAAAACCTAACAAAATTACAAGGAAAAATAGACGTATTCAAAATGAAAGGCGCCCTCCCCCTTGCTCCTCACCACCTGAGGCAGGCAGGGGAGCTGACCCAGCCCCCCACTAATCACAACATTCCGGAGGTGGGCCCTGGACCTCATTTGGGCAGCACAGTAGAGCTGACCCTGTTGACCGAGGTGTGGGTGAACCCACCCGGGAACATGAGTGTGGAAGATCTGGCGTTGCCCCTCATCTGCCATATGGTGGCATGGGCAAGGGAGAGGCACCCTCCTCACCCTACCTCTCGCTGTCCATGGTAGGTGGAAGAGCTGGCCCTGAGGTCATGAGAGTGAGAGAGCTGGCTCTGCCTCTCACCAGCGGCAGCACTCAGGAGAGTGGCCCCTGCACCTTGTCTGGGCAACACAGTAGAGCTGGCCCTGGTGGCATAGGTGGGTGAGCCAGCCCTAAGGGCATGAGAGCAGGAGAACTGGCCCCGCCCCTTGCTGCATATTGCATTGGGTGAGCTAGCCACGGAAGCATTGGAGAGCTCACCCTGGTGGTGAGGATGAGGGAGAGCTGACCAACCCAGCAACCACCCAAGCCCAGAACCAGGGCTATGAGTTGGCCCATCTAACATCCACCCCATCTATGATCTGCTGGAGCACCTGAAGGGACTGGTCCTGCAGACCCAAAGCTTCAGGATCTCCATGACACAGGGCAACAACAGGATATCCAAAAGGAGTCCCAGTGAGGGCCCAGTATTAAGAGTGTAGCAGAAACCAGAGGCCTTGAACCAGACCAATGACTCATTGCAATGAACACTTGCTAGTAAAGATGAATGGACTAAAGGGCACACACTACAGCTTCCACGATGAGATTTTTCTTTTTCTTTTAAATTTTATTTTGTTTTATCTTGGAGGTGGTTGGTTACAAGGGCAGAGGGCAGAGGTGAAGGGATGGGAGATGAATGGAATCGAGATGTATGATGTGAAATCTGAAAAGAAAAATTAGAAACAAAAACAAAATGCCAGCCACCGATTTGGAAAGCCTTCTCTCAATAACAGAGAAAACACATAAGGGAAAAATCAGCCAGGATACAGCAGCTGGAGCAACATCACCAATGGCTTAACCTGGTTGGCATTTATAGAGCACAGCGGCAGACTGGCTGGTCCTGTTCTCCTGTGCACAGCGTAACTCTTTGTGATAGAAACTTCGGTCAACTAGAAAGAGAAGCAAGTTCCTTCAACCAAATCCAAGATATCTACTTTTGTTTTAGATCTGTAAATAACACTGAAGACTACGACCTTTTCTCTAAGCTTATGGGCGAGAGAAAAATGTTCACATTTACTATATGCAGAGCAGTTGAGCATGCATCTGAACTGGAAAGAAGTAAAACTATCTTTACAGGTGACATGATCCTGTGGTAGAATCTAAGAGCTAATGAACAAATTCAGTGGTAAGTCACTATACAACATCTCTCATATTTCTATAAAGTGGCAACAGATAATCTGAAAGTGAAAATAAAGTATTTCCATTTATCATAGAACCTCCCCAAACAAAATACATAAAGATAAATTTAACCAAAGTGGTGAAAATCTAATATACTGAAAATTACTAGAATTTAAGACAAGATAAATAAATGGAAATCATCCCATTCCCACATTCATGTATTGAAAGACAATAGTTCTAATAATGACATATTAGAAATTACCACAAAAGCAATCTACAGATTCAATGCAATTTTTAATCTAAATTCTAATACATTTTTCATAAATGGAAAAGCTCATTCATACTATCATGTAGATTTCTCAATAGCCTTGAATAGCCAAAACAATGTTGAAAAGTAAAGAGTATTCAGATCTCCAAAACAAACAAACAACACCAAGCCCTACAGGGTTGGAGAGATGGAGAGATGGCTCAGTAGTTAAGAGCACTTGCTGCTCTTGCAGAGGACCCAAGTTTAATTCACAGTGCCTACATGGCAGCTCACAACTGTCTGTAACTCCAATTTCTGGGAATCCAATACTCATGTCTGGCCTCCCTGTGTGCCAGGCATGCACAAAATGCACATATGTGCACTGGGTATACACATGGTGCATATACAGACTGTGCACAAGATGCACATACATGCACAGAGTATGCACATGGTGCATATACAGACCATGCACAAGATGCACATACATGCACAGAGTATGCACATGGTGCATATACAGACCATGCACAAGATGCACATACATGCACAGAGTATGCACATGGTGCATATACAGACATGCTAGCAAAACACTCATATACATAAAAGAAATATGAATATATATTTAAAAAAAAGAATCTTTCTACAAACCTGTAAGAATCAAGAGCATGGTGTGAAGACAGACACACAGACCAAGCTAATAGAATGGAGAATCCAGAAATAAACCCACACATCATTGGCCAAGGCCATTCCATGGACAGGGTTCACAAAACCCTCCTAGAATCACTGTGCATTCACACACAAAACACTGAAGTCGGGCTCTACAAACCATTAAGTTGGTTCAGCGAATGAGAATGGGAGAAGACGCTTGTCTGTGTCAGTGGCAGACAGCTGGCTGACATGCACTCGGGGTGGGAGAGCGGAGAGGAACTGCTTCCTGGATAAGGACCATTATTCTAGAGTGACGAGGATGCATTAGAATTAGGTAGATGCTGTGATGTGCAGCATTGTGAATGTGCTACATCTCTCTGCACGGTGCACTTTTCCTTAAATATGTTGCAAAGTTAAAGGAAGGTTAAGGCTGTAGCTCAGAGGTTGAGTGCCTACCTAGCATGTGAACAGTTTTGAGTTAATCCCTCGCATCTCACACACACACACACACACACACACACACACACACACACACACACACACAAATGCTCTAAAGTTAAGGTAAGTGTGGTCACATACAGGTTTTTCACAAATGTTTATGGCAGCTTTACTTATCACAAAGACTGGAAGCCAGTTCGCTGTAGGTCACTGGACTAATGAATTGTGATAGACCTATGCACAGGAATACTACTTAGGAATGAAAAAGAAACAAACTACTTATATATGCAACAACATAGGTGAATCTCAAAAGTTTATATTTAGTGTCAAACTAGTTGCTGGGAATATAGCTCAGTTGGCAAAGTGGTTGTGTGTAAGACGAATTGTTAAACAGTCTTATTAATAAAAAGCCGGAGCCAGATATTGGGGTGAAAGCCAAGAGATCAGGGAATAGGACAAGCCACAGCCAACCTCACCTCACCAACTCCTCAGCTTCCAGAGAGAACTACTTCCTGTATACCCACCCCTATATGTCTTTCTGTCCCTGCCATCTCACTTCCTTTCTCCATCCAGCTACATCACTTCCTCTTTCTGCCCAGCTCTGTCACTTCCTGTCTGTCTGTACAGACCTCCAGACCTCTATGGTTAACTAGTGTTGGAATTAAAGGTGTGTGCCACCACGCCTGGCTCTGTTCCCAGTGTGCCCTTGAACTCAGAGATCCAGATGGATCTCTGACTCCCAAATGCTGGGATTAAAGGTGTGTGCTACCACTGCCTGACTTCTGTGTTTAATATAGTGGCTAGCTTTTCCCTCTGATCCTCAGATAAGCTTTATTAGGCTGAATAATATATTTGGGGGACACAATATATCACCACATGTTTGCCTAGTATGCATGAGGCCCTGAGTTCAATCCCCAGCGCCATATCAATGAAGCATGGTGGTACATGTATGTGATGCTGGGGAGGTGGAGGCAGGAGGATCAGGAGGCTGTTTGAGGCCAGCCTGGACTACATGAGACCTGTCTCCAAAGAAAAAGAAAGAAGGAAGAACCCAAAGAGTATTCGTAATTTATGATTTTATTTATGTAATATTCTAGAATAACAAATTAGCTTTATATAGAGAGAAAGGAGATCTATGGTTGCCTAGGAAATGCCACATGTATGGCAGAGAGGGAGGCAGGGTTGATGGTCATGCTCATTATCTGCATTGAGGTGATAGTTTGTGGTATTTATTTATTTATTTAAATTTGACAATATTTGGAATTTAGCCTAAGGCATCATGAATGCTAGGCAAGTGTTCAACTATGATCAACAGTCCCACTTTATGGTATTTCTACAGGGCAAACCTTATCTAATTGTAGATTTAAACACAGGGACCTATTGTATGTCAATTACGCCTCTAAAGATTTCTAAAATATCAAAAGCATTTGAAAAAAGCTAAACATTTTTCTACAATATGACCAGCCGCTCTACTCCTAAGTAAATTAAAAGAATATAAATGAAAACACTTGATGCCAACCTCTGGGCTCCACTTGTACGTGTGTGTGCATATATGCACACATCCACACAAACATGTACACACATGACACACACGTACTGTATGTGCACATATATGTATATGCATATACATTTATATATAAACACAGATGTTCATATGATCTTTTTATGATAAAGACAGAAACACCCTAATGTTTCCAGATGGTGAGTGAACCACCCAGTTATGACACACCCATACAATGGAAAAGGAGAAAGGGACCAAGACAATGCCATGGCTGAATATCAATTATGAATTAGAGAATTATGCTGCATAGAAGAAGCCAGATGACAGTGTCTACTGTGTGTCCACATTTTTGCAAAACTCTAGCAAACAGAGTGGCCGAAAGCCAGGCCATGGGACAAAGGACTGGGTGTTGAAGAGAAGGATTACAACAAGGCATAGGAAAAGTTGAGCATGAGGGAGACATTCACTGTCTTGATTGTGGTAAAGCTTGCCCAGGTGAGTAGGTCTACTGAAACTTACCAGACTATCCACCTCAAATCGATGCAGGAGTAAACCACAGCAAAGCTGGTAAATGGTAGGCCAGCCTAAAATGCACAGTCATGCCAAGTCTGTGCTCAAAATGCTCTAGTTAGAGGAGGCCAAGGTCTGGCATCCTCAACCTCCCTTGTCCCCCATCCTACCATATGGCACCATTCTGCTCTGACACATCCTGCCTCTGTATCACCCCCATGATTTGGGTCTCACCATCTCTTCTGATGAGATGTGTTTCCTTTTCTCCCAGGGAACTCATGCCTGGTACTAGAACTCTAGCCAACCACCTGGGGCTAGTGAGGCCATGCATCTTAGAAGGGAACCTCCATCATAATTCCTAACTACATTCTAAAACATATCCTGTTCCCACAGACAAGTAGAACCTTTCACCAAGGAAGCCTCCCTTTACAGCAAATGGAGAGCATTACAGAAAGCCGCACCTGGATCCAATGAGAGATCAATGGGCTGTGGCAACCTCAGCCCCAGTGGGTACATCTATAACGTAACTCCTACACCTAAGGCTCAGGAAACATCCAGGGAGAAGGGGCAGAAAGATGTTAAGAGCCAGAGGACCAGGAAGTCTACTGTGAAACTGTCTCCTAGAAATGGCAGCTTAAATAAGACCCAAACAATGGCAATATCAAGAGACGTGCTAATCCTGAAGGGGGACATCTCATGGAGTATCACCCCAATACAAAGAACCACAAGTAACTAATGATTGCTGAGAGAAGGAGAATTAGCATCTCACAGGGATGAGTCCCTTAACTGGCTACCCATCACAAAGGGCTCAGCCCTGAAAGTATATACACATAAACAACAAACACGGACTCACAGTTGTATGTATTTATATCTGTGTGTGCATATGTAATATATATGTGTGTGTGTATGTGTGTGTGCATGCATGTTTTATAACACTAATAAATCAAAGAAAAAGAGGCTGTCAATTAGAGAAGGGGTGAGGGAGAGCCTAAGAGGGAACAAAGGGAAGGGGGGGGAAGTGAGGTGATTACATTTTAATTAAAAATATGTGTAAAAATTTTAAAATCTCAGCTCCCCAAAGCCCTTTCACAGAGGATTGGGGAGATAGTTCAGTGTCTACTACCTAAGTACGAGGACCCAAGCGTGGATCCCCAGGACCCACGCAAGGCAGGTGTGGTGCCATGCATTTTAACCTTAGCACTGGGGATGGAGAGGCAGAGAACAGCAGATCTCTGGAGCTCGTTGGCTGGTCAGCCGAGCTGAATCACTGGGCTTCATGTTGAGTAAAAGATCTTGACTTAAGCAATAATGTGGAGAATTATAAGGAAGACACTCAACTTTCCACATGTACACACATCCACCTGAACACATATATACACCAGACATATATATATACATATTATATATATATAATATATATATATATAATTTTAAAAAGTAAGCACACATGATAAGATGCAGCTCAAACAACTTCTCCACAAGACTTCTCTGGATTCCCATTACCTCAGCCTTCCCTCCAGGTTCCACAGTGCTTTGTTCCTATTCCATGGTTACACTGTGGCCCGATTACATGTGCTGAGCTAAAGTTCTCCATACAGCTACTCGCCTGTGTTTCTCCCAGTTTCTCAGTAGATTATAAGTTCCTTGAGCACAATGACTCATCTGAATAGATCCCCACAACCTGAAGCACACAGACTTAGGGCAATGGCTTTGTAAACATTTTAGAGTTGAATGGGATGATTTGTTTTCAAGTTGCTACATCCTAAATTTGGCTGTTTTCACCATTTTCCTGGAGTGAATTATGCGAATGTATAAGCAATGTGTACTGAGTGTTTGCACAATGTGTACTGAGCTGTCCTCCTAATAAGCCCTAACAGCAACTCAGGCAGCTTAAGTGAGAATTTTATGCAAAATTAAGGGACTATATCCTAGTCTTAGCTGGGCTGTAATTCATTAAAGGCACTATCTCCAAGATACAAGTGGAGCACTGAGCCAATGAAAATCAGAAAACGCTAAATTTCTAGAGAATTCAACTTTTACAAATAATAAGTGAATGCAACAGCCTCCACTTTCTCTAGCCCAAGAGTCACTGTCCCAGAATCGTATCTGCCATCCCTGCAAAACAGACACTGATGTCTGTGTGATGTCTGTGTCCCGGGCAACCAGATGGACCTTGTTCATCATTTTTGGTGGAAAGATGTTTCCTTCTGACATTACACCCCTTAGGTACCTGGACTCTTTGGAGGTCTGGCTTCCATCTGGATGGCTCTTCTTACCTGTCATAAGAGGGTTAGACAGAAGTTAGCCTCCAGCTGTTGTCAGTGGCCACAGTGACTAACTGGCTCCATCAGAAGTCATGACAGGCCTCACCAATTCTGGCTCTTGCCTTTTCTGTCTGTATTACGTGTATGGAGTCCAGAAGTCAACTGTGGGTGTAGTTCCTCAGGTGATTTCCAACTTGTTTTTGAGACAGGGTCTCTCATTGGCCTGGAGCTCACCTGGCTGGCCAGCAGGCTCCAGGAATCTGCCTATTTCTGCCTCCCCTACTGCTATTACAAGCACATGCCACCACATCCCACCTTTTAGTGTGGTTCTGTGGAGAGAAGTCAGGTCCTCATGGTTGAGCTGCAAACCCTTTACTGACTGAGCCGGTCTCTCCATCTCTAGATCTTTGTTAATGTGTTCCCCCACTGCACCCCAAAGATGATGGTAGCCATGATGACGAGGACAAATGCAAGGAAACTGTGCTCACCCAATAGGTGATCTGGGGAGAAGCTGGGAAAAAGACTGCAAGGGTAGTCCTCCCTGTCCCTTCCACATGTGGCTGTAAAAGGAGAGCCCCAGGGAGGCAGGCGACACCAGAGAGATCAGAGCAACACAGCCGGCAGAAGACCATGGGTCACATACTATTGAGAGGCAGCCATGATAAGCCCTCTTTACATCTTGGGCTTGCTTTCTCCAAAGGGAAACTCATGAGCAAGGCCCAGGGGCCCCTGTTCTTCAAGTGCCTGTGCTATCCGTGCAGCCATTCTCAAGATTTCCTGATGCTGAGGCCCAAGACTGACCCAGGGGAGCTGAGTCTAACTAAGTCTTGCCCTAGAAACTGCCGTCCATCATCCATGACCATGTAGGGCAGTGGTTCTCAACCTGTGGGTCACATCCCCCTTTAGGGGGTTGTATATCAGATAGCCTGCATATGGGATGTTTACATTGCCATTCATAACAGTAGCAAAATTACAGTTATGAAGCAGCAATGAAAATAATTTTATGGTTGGGGGTCACCACAGCATGAGAAACTGTATTAAAAGGGCCACAGCCTTAGGAAGGCTGAGAACCACTGATTAGTGGACTGAGAGGTGGAAGGGATTTCCACAGGGTGAGGGCTGCAGGCCTGATGGGGTCTTGAGAACTAGGACTGTGTCTATGGTCAACTTCTACCTTGAATTAGTAATACCTCAAAATGGAAGGCCCTGAAAAAGGAGGCACCAGGGAGTCTGGGGCAATCAGGGAAGAAGGTAGAGAGCCGTTTCCATGTCTGTCCTGGTGTGACAGCTCCTTTCCTGACCTTTGTCCTTAATTACCATCAGCCCATTCAGTCCTCGCCTTTGCTGGTGTGTGAGTTTCCCTGGGCTATTCAATCTCACTCCCCACACCCCCATCCCTCCACCCCACCCCACTCCCCCTACCCCAGCCAGGGGGAGCTTTTCCCATCTTGAGGTGTCCTGAGCAGGAGCAGAGGTGATCATCTCAGTGAATCACAACCTTTCTGGGCCATCTTAGGGCATAGTTGAAGAACTGGCACCCTTGGCCCTCACCTGGTGTGATGGGCACATTCCTTTGGATGGAATACCAAGCTAGAGAGCCCAAAGACCTTTGATCCTTTGAAGAACAGCTTTGTACAAGAACTCACAAGATACCCTGCTTAATACTTTACCCTTCATTACAAAGGTACAAATAATTAAAAATTATAATGTGCATTTTCAAATTACCCTTGAGAATTTTGTGTCAAAAACATGACTTTCTGGCCACTTCTGTAATTCCAACACTGGAGAAGTAGAGGCAGGAAGATCACATGCCCAAGGCTAGCCTCAGTTACGTTATGAGTTTGAGGCTAGCCAAGGCTAATTTGAAATTCTATTTTTTAAATTCCTTGGGTTTCTTTTCAATGTGAGAATGTCACTGCCTAGAGAACTCATTAAGAAGAAGTGCATTTCAACACGCCCTTTCCTTTGGTCTCCACACGAGAGACTTAGCTGTCCATGCATGCAGCGGTTAGCCTGGCCAGTAATGGTGCACAGAACCTGGATCCTGCAGCTCTTCAAGGGAGACCGGTTGTGAGCAACACATTTTAAAGCAATGTGTTTACTGAAAAATGTTTGGAGGTTGATCTTCGAAAAAAAAAATTTTTTTTCCTTATGAAATACGCAATTGTTTTTAAAGCCCCTATTGTCTGTAAAGGGAAGGGATAAAATCTTCCCAGTAACACTAGTCTGAGAACATCCTGATGCTTCACAGTTTGTACAGAATCCATGCTTAATCCCAGCACCAGAGCTCTGAGTGAAGCCAGGGAGAGTGCAAGCACCCCAGGCACTGAGCCCTGAAGGTACTTACCCCAGGCACTGAGCCCTGAAGGTACTTACACATTGGCATACTTTGTGACTTGGGGTCTCAGAACTAGCCTGTTCTGAGGGGGCTTATTTCACAAATGGAAACCTCCACTGGAGAGAGAAAGAGTGAGGCGGAGTGTATCAAGTTCTCCCGGGCAGAACTCGCTGGGCTCCACATGGATGCTCATGGATATGTCCAATGACATCCACTCTCCTTGTGCACTGTGCATGGCAAAGTCCAATGATACTCATCTAGCCCTGTGATACCCATGAAGGGCTCTGATGCTGCCGATGGGTTCTGCTCTTCTGTCTTCTCCCCACCCACCACAAGAGGACACAACAGATAAAACTGTAGGGTGTGATGGTTTGGTATGCTAGCTGTGGAGTCTGGGTTTAAATTTCTTCCCCATCAATAAGGAAAGATGGGATTTTCAATCCAGTACAGGAGTACAGTACCTTTCCAAGCCTCCACTCCCAGAATTGCTGTGAGCTTCAGTGGAACCAATCTTATTAAGAGCATATCATAGGTGTTCAGTTACCAGGAACACTAGCTACCTAATCCTGTCTGTCTCGAAGAGTCTATGGTTGTATGCTTGTTAATAATTGCTAGCATTTATGGGAAATATAATACATTCCAGATACTTATAAACAGTGTGCACTCAGATCCTCATCACAACACTAAAGCTTAAATTATTTTTATGATGCTGTAACATCCAGCCACAGACAAGGAAACACTTATTAGAAAGATTAAGCAACTTGTCTTTGCAGAATTAAGAATTCAGAAAAGGAGCCAAAATTCTAACTTGAAAATTGACCTTCAGGATTGTGTACTTCTGCCTATTCAAGAAAGGAGAATGTGAGGGGTATGGTGGCATATGTCTTTAACCCCAGCACTTGGTAGGTGGAGGCAGGGAGATCTCTATGAGTTCTAGGGCAGCCAGGGCTACATAGTGAGAGCCTATCTAAAAAAATAATAAGGAATGGAGAATGTAATCTTTTTATAGTTTTTCTTATACTCCTTGTCACTGGCCCCAAGTAAACAGACAAGCCCATACCTATGCATACCGGTTCAGTTTAGCTCTTTGATCTCATTCAGAAAGATCTCTCATTTGTTCCCTGACCTACTTATTATCATGGAAGTTGGGATTCGATAAGTGTGATGCCAAGAGGTTCTCTTTCCCTCTGGTCCTACAGCCTAAGAAGATGATAAAGAAAAAGCCTAAAATATCAAGACTGTTCAAATTGGATAATTCCAATTTGCAATCGCTCAATTGTGAAAAAACTCCCAGATCACCATAACCTTGAGAGTCCAAACCCGTCACAGAGCAGCAGTACTTACCAGGTCACGGGGCCGTTCTCTGTATGTGCTGTCCTTGGCTCCGGCACTCCTCCCGTTTACTCTGAGTGCTGGTTTGAGGGTGAGGGTTAAGTGCAGGCTCTGTGTGAAATGTGAATCAGCAGGAAGTTCTCCACAAGCCTTGGGAAGATTTTACTTTTGTCCCAAATGCCAATGGAAGTCAGTGCTCAGGGGAAGTCCTGGGCTTTCATTCTTCTTGTGGTTTGGCATGGAATTGCACCTGAAGGTACAGGTATCTGGGGGGGGAAAAAAAGTAAATAAATTTTAAAAATTCCTGTAAGACTTTGGACCATAGTAACAATGACTCTTATTGAGGACAGTGCCAACCTAGCCTTGACCTTCTGCAATGACTACCACCACTGAAACAACCCAGCCGTGTCTTAGCAACACATCTTCCTGAGGCAGGATTGCTTTGTACCCGGCAAGGAAACAAAAGCCTGGCTTCTCTAACGCAGTCGTCCCTTCAAGTGTTTCCAGGAAGACTGGCTCATTCATGCGTGCTGGAGCAGTTCTGTCCGTGTGGTGAGGGGCTAGGCATGATGTCCAGCACATGGCCTCTTCAAGGCAGGAAGCTTACACAAACAGTGGCCATTTGACAAGCGCAGTGGTATTGGCCAGCTGAGGGGCTTGCGTGTATTTTAATTCATACTTCAGAAAGTTAGAGGAGATGGCAGAGTGCTAATGAGTTATCGTGTTACGTCACCTTTAGAAATGAAAGTTCGGGGTTTAATCTTTGGCACCCTCACAGACGGAGCTCAGCTCCCGTCAGCTTTGACACATATTCACCTTGTAGTCTTTCAGACTTCAAATTCTGTTTTTTGTTGGCAAAACTAGGATGGCTAATTCTTTCATTTTTCCTTTGAGCCAAGGAACTCACTAGGTAGTCAAGGCTGGTTTTGAACTGAGTCTGAGATTATAGGAAGGTGTAACCATGCCCAGCTTTGGGATAGATAATTCTGACTTCATAGACTCTTTCCTAAGAAAATAAGATGTCAGATATAAAATCAGCCAGCACAGTGCTGGGTAGCCTTCAGCCAAAGTTCCTTCTCTGTTGTTTAACTTTTACGCCTATAGAGGGTGTGGGCCTCGTTGGTTCCTTATTTGGCCACTCTTGGGCTCCAGGCATGCAGAAGTGATTGGTTTGTTCACCTGCTGCACAGAACTTGCTTTGCCTGTTTGAGGAGAAACCATTTCTTGACATGTATTTCCTGAGATAAAGTCAGCCTTGGACCTGGATGCACTCTGTAGCTCCACAGTAGATCTTTGTCCAGATCTTACTAGTTCCTAGCGCCTTAAGCAGTTCCTCAAAAACTGTGCTGGTCTCCCCTAGGAACCACAGAGCTACTGACAGCCTGTCACTGATAGCAAGACCTAACTGAAGGGAAAGGGGAAATGACTTTACAATCTGTAATTCCTTTCTGACAATAAAACAGATGGCAGACTCGTGAACTTTCCATCTCCTGTCCGTCCGCTCATCCACCCGCCCATCCCACTGCGTTCCAGTCTTCGTTCTTATTTCCCAATAATCTCACACAACTTTTCAGGGAAGATGCTTAGTATATCCCACAGGTGCCTAAGAAAGCCACTTATACTGTAGATGCAACCTGTAAACCGAAAATGATGTCTGCTGCTGACATCCAATACCAACCCTGTGAGAAATCCGTAAACATGCCACGAGACAGAAGTGTGGTTTTCCTCATTAATCATCGCCAACAATGTGGGTGAGGCTGTCAACTAAATACCTTTGCAAGTAAGCAATTTCTTTAAAATTTCAGACAATCAATTTGCTAATTTCATGATGGGACTCTGTCAAGAGACCGCTCTTTAACTTTCTGTTCCTCCCTCACCAAATCAGAGCTGAACAGTGTGTACTACATGACAATACCTAGTGTTTATTGGGGATTTTTAATTCACTTAGCATATCATTTAATCTCAACAATTTTGTAGGGTAGGAATGATGACCTGTTAATTTAAAAAAGATGTAACTGTAATTTAGAGATGAAATAGCTTGCTAAAGGCCATACAGCCAGGGACAGAAATGAAACTCCAGTCTCCGCGGACCCTGTGGCTCGCATGCCCTCCCTTGTAATCTATGAGACCTAAGTTGGGACCAGTTATTCCGGCCTCTCATCTTGCTCTGATATCGACTGGCAAGGGTAACCATACAGGCTGCCAACTCTCTGGTCCTCAGGATTTCATTTCTGTCCTTGTTCAAAGCACTCCATGTACCCATTCAGGCCACAGCATGATTTTGTCTTTGGTTCAAAGCCAAGAGCTCATCAGTGTACAGGCTGACCAGCCACATGTATGCTCATTGTCTGTGTGGATAGGACATCCATGTTGATGTCACCAGGAAGTGGTGACATCAGTCACACTGCAGGCAATCTTTACTGTATCTCTTTTCTGGGACAAATAATTAAAAGAAGCAAGGCAAAAAAAAAAGGCTCTACACACAAAACAATAATAATGAGGGTGTCCTAGAGACAGTGTAAAAATGACTCCAGTGAAAAAATCCATTTCCTCTCCCATTTGATGTCCAAATCACCATCTTTGTGAAGACAAAGAAATTGGTGATATGAAGCATTTTCATGATTTTATGAGTCCCATGACTGGACTGATGGACATTGTAGGTAGGACTGTTTCTAATTGCACATTAAAAAAATCACAATGGCTTATAACTATTTGTCAGACATCATGCAGGATGTCTGGGTGAAGTGGTCCAGAGTCAGTCTGATGAGTTGGTGATATTCTGACACTTGTTTTGTGGCTCTGATTGTTTTGGTTATGGTTGTATGCCATATTTATCACGTTTCCACAAGAAAGCAGCCAAGCCCCAGGGAAGGGATGGGGGAAATGAGAATCCCTGTTAAGTGCTTTTTACAACAGGAAGGAGCAGTTTTCCTACAAGGTCGGAGGAGGATTTCCCGTTACATTTTATTGGACTGGTCATGTCACCTCAAGGCCAGTCTCAGAACCAAGAGGAAATGGAGTCTTCTTGGCTTGGGCCGATCATGGTTCTTTCCACTGTCACCTGAATGAAGTCAGGGCTCAGCCAGGAAGGCAGGGATGGCAGTTGTACAACAGGCCTAGCCTCCTCTCTGGGAAGGAGAAGCAAAGCCTTTCCCCTGATCTCCGTGCTCTGGCTATCGTGGTCTTCCTCCACTCTGTTTCCACTCTCTAGCTTACTCTTCCCTAAACTCCTCCTCCACTAAGTCCTGCTCATCTTACAGATCTTGCTCATGCCTCCCTTCTCAGAGACCTGTTCTCTCTCTCAGGCAAGGCCAGGATCAAAGGACACCATCTGGTCCTGTGCAAACTTTGAAGCACATTTCACTACTCATCATTTTGTGTTCATTTGTCTGATCACTTAATCACTGACCGGCTCATCCTCCACAGGATTGTACTATCCACTGAGACAAACACTGTGTGTTTCTGCTGACCGATCTCCCCACAGCTAGCTGTAGCGCCTACCACACTCTACTCATGATGGTGTTCCTGCTGTATGCCAGTTACTGGATTTTGGATATACAGATACTGAAAAGATGAGCATCTCTGGAGAAGTCATCATTGAGCCAGGGAAACTAATATCACAGTGACAGCATCCGTATCTCCTTTCCTCCCTCCCCCGATGACCACCTTGAAATGAACTACCCCTGTGTGACCCTCTGTTTTTCAACTGCACCTACCTAGCTTTGCTGTTCTTCCCATCAGCTCACGTCAAACCAACCGTCTCTTTATCGTCTCTGAGGCCTCAGGATTCTCCACCTTCCTCATTCCTTCCGCATACCAGCTGTGCTGACTGACCTTTTGTAGCTGAAGCTGGCATTTCCTCACCTCCTGCAAAAGTTGATGAGCTAGGCTGGGCTTTGCACAAGAAGACCACTGAAGGGGCGGAGTGAGCGTGCAGCAGACCCTGGCACTGTCCTTCCCCTGGCTGGTGACATATAGAGAGCCTGGATGAAGGGTTTTGCTCGAAAAGGAAATGGCAGTTGGCTATCCTTGTTGAGGTCCTCTTCACTTTGTTGCTAGGTTGCTCTCATCTGGTTCTAACCCACACTGGTCGGTTTTCCTGGTTTCATCCATTTTCTTCTCTATCCATACGAAATCCTCATATTTCAGAACCCTCAGAGGTCCTTCAGAGATGTCCTTCCTCTGCCTCTCCCAAGGCAAGAAGCATTGTAGGTACATAGAGGTTCACAACAGTAAGTGGTAAGGTTTATATTTGTCTGATGTGTTCCGGAGCAGATATGGGAAATTCAAGGGGGTGGTGGTGCCTCCATTCTGGGCTAGCATTTGCTAGGGAGATGCCACAAAAGAACAAAAGAACCAAGGAGTTAAGTATACTTACAAAAGGGCGCTCAAGTGATGACCCATGGAGTCAAAGGGATATAAAGAGATAAATGGATAAAGGAACTGAGAAGGGACTCCTTGGGGTGGAAGTCCTGGTGAGGTCAGAGACTGATGGTCCAAGCTGGCTGGAAGAAGGGTGGTTCTTGGGAAGAACAAGCCTGAGTAATCTTCAAGGTCGAGCAATGTGCCCAGTAGGGTGGTAGATGGTGTGCAAGGCCTGGACTCCCCCACTCCAAAGCAGAGCAACTGCAGGAATCAGGGAGTTGAACTGAGAAGTGCAGAGGTCAGGGACAATGAGAGGATCAAGGAACTGAGTGAGGACTAAGGTGTTTCACCCTCTAGATGGGTGTCCAGATAATGGAACAAAATCCTTTTGAAGTTTCTAAAAGGAGTTTTTTTTTTTTTCTTGTTTGTTTGTTTCCTAATATGGTTGTGAACTCAGCCTTGCTTGTGTCCTATAAAGGATTTAGAAACAGAAAAATACCATAAAGGTAACAATCTCCTCCCCCTGAAACACCACACACACACACACACACACACACACACACACACACACACACACACACTTTTATATTATTGGATTCATTTGTAAAAGCAAAAACAGATTGCAAAAGATTGCAAAGAGGACACTTACACCCAGAGTGCTGAAGTCGTGTGTTTATTTTAAAAATGACATTTCAGTCCATGTAGCGGGAGGTAAAGGATGAAGATAGGCAATAAAGGTGAACCCAAGATTCCAGACTCAGGAGACACTATGGTAGTGATGCTAGGAAGCAGGAGGAAGGCTGGAAGGGAGGATAAGAGGGAGAGGCAGGAGGGATGCTAGGAGGCAGAGGAATGCTAGGAGGGAGGAGGGATGCTAGGAGGGAGGAGGGATGCTAGGAGGGAGGAGGGATGCTAGGAGGCAGAGGGATGCTAGGAGGGAGGAGGGATGCCAGGAGGGAGGAGGGATGCTAGGAGGGAGGAGGGATACTAGGAGGCAGAGGGATGCTAGGAGGGAGGAGGGATGCTAGGAGGGAGGAGGGATGCCAGGAGGGAGGAGGG